>KK119964.1:140398-152994 GCA_000611955.2 Stegodyphus mimosarum | reverse complement strand
GGAATTAATGTCATTAGATAAAACCTATACCAGTACAAAATTATAGTTTCTCTTCTTTTTTGGAAATATTGGGTAATATAAAAAGGATCTGCTGTTTTTTGCCACTAGATGGTATTGATGCCTATATATCCAGCTACAATCACCCAATTGTCTTAAATGAACATGTGTTTAAAGGTGACATTCAGCTTCGTGGTTTGTGAAGATAGATGTCTAATTCCTTGCTGGTGTTAAATGATATTGATTTGAAAATGAGTAATATTATCTAATATTTGAAGAAATACGCTATGTGATGCTTTTTTACTATAAAAAAGGTAAAAATTCTGTAAAATACCGAAAAATTTGTGAGATGTATGGTGAGAATGCTATGAGGAAATGAAGGGCCCAGGAGTGATTTGCTCTATTCCGTTCTGGAAATTTTGATGTCAGAGATGCACCTCGTTCTGGTTGAGCAGCCTATGAAATTTTGCAACTGGTGGAGCAAGACTAGCACGCAAGCTGTCAGGAAATAGCGGAGGCACTAAACATCAACCACATGACAGTTTGGAATCATTTGAAAAGTGCAGGCTACAAAAAGAAGCTCGATGTTTGTGTATCACATTAACTGACACAAAGAAATTTGATTGACTGAATCATCTGAAATGTTGCTGAAATGCAATCAAATCGAACCATTTTTGAAGTGAATTAGTACAGGCAATGAAAAATGGATGAAATACAAGAATATCAAGAGCAAGCGATCATGGTCAAAGGCTGGTGACCCTCCATAAGCAACTTCAAAGCTTAAATTGTCATCAAACAAGGTTATGTTGAGTGTCTGGTGGGATTGAAAGGGATTGTCCATTATGAGCTGCTGCAACCAGACGAAACTCGGCGCTGTACTGTGCACAACTCGAACTTCGTTTGAACGAAGCAGTTCAGAAAGAGTGACCAGAATTGGTCCACAGAAAGGGAATTATATTCCATTATGACAATGCGCAGCCCCATACATCTTTGATGACTCTGAAGAAATTGGCAGAACTTGGGAAGTTTTGATGCATCCACCGTATAGCCTGTACCTTGCACCATCTGACTACAATTTGTTTTGGCCTTTGCAAAACTCTGTTGATGGTAAAACATTGGCCGACCGAAGAGCTACTAAAAATCACTTGGCCAAGTTTTTTGATGATAAACCACAGAAGTTCTATACCGATGGAGTTCTGAAGCTACCCGAAAAGTGGCAAAAGGTCATAGATAATAATTGTCTATATGGACTCAATTAAAATTGATTTTCAGTAAAGAAAATTTTTGTTCAGAAATGAACCAAAAAACTGCAGAGACTTTTTATATGGTCCTATATTTTAAAATGCATAAATTAACGATTGTCATTTCACTTTTTGTAACTTAATGACAAAACTTTATTAGTATTTGGCTGCCTATATAATATTTTGCAGAAATTTGCTTAATATCATTAGCTAATAATTTGTTTCAGTTTTATTTTCAGTAATAATTTCACACCTGCAAAATATTTTTGTAACTTCTAAATTCTGAATTTCCTTTGCAGAAATTGGAGCGTGGTGAAGAAGAAGATATTGCTGGTAACTACTTCAAGCCAAAACGTCAAGAGCAGCTGCTTAGTAAGTTCAAGGAGACAGCATACAGAGTGGGTTGTAAGTCATGTGTTTTAGGGAAATAGAACTGATATGCTTTATAATTTGTATTTTAAGTAAAGAAAGAAAGAAAGGTGTTCCCATATTTTAGTTTATGAAATGGAAAAGTGTCAGTTTTAAATTAGAAAGCAATTAAAGCGTATAGAAATTGCAATTTCAATTTTGCTGCTCAGGTCTTCATCAAAATTAATTGCCGTAAGTATACATTGAAGAGTCAAACCATTATGACCACCTTCTCAATAACATGTTATGTGATCTTTTGCCTGCAAAACAGCTGCCACTCACGTAGGCTTGGATGCCACAAGTTCTTTGTAGATGACTAGAGACAGGTTGTACCAGATGTCTAAGCAGCATTCACGCAAAGTCAAGATATTCCAACATGGTGGTGTTTGAGTTCTGAGCTGTTGCTCCATAATATCTAGAATATGCTCTATTGGTTAAGAGCCGGCGAGATAGGTGACCAGAACATTAATTGGGATTCATCCTTATGCTTCTTCAACCACTCCAACACTATTCGAGTCTTGTGACATGGGTGTTGTCGTGCTGAAAGATTTCATTCCCAATCTGGAACGCAGATGCCATGTAAGGTGCAACTGATTCACAATTATGTTCAAATTGCCACAGCTTTCATGGTCTGTTCTGCGACAACTAGAGTCCCAGAGCCACTATGACTAACAATGGCAGATCGTGAACAGCCTGCCAGTCATGCAGTTTCAGAGATACTCATTCTGAGTCTTTGGGCCATTACAGTCTGCCCTCTGTCAAATTCACTTAGATTAGCAGCCTTATCATTTGCAAAGGTAAGTGCAAAAATGATTCCTTACCTTGTCCAGCAGTAGTTAAATATCATTCCGACTTAATCACATGCCCTGCACGTCATCCAGACAAGTTCATTGAAAAATGTGGGAATGGTCATAATGTTTTAGCTCATCCGTGTATAGCAAAGGCACAAATGTAATCAAGAATGCACATGTAAATTCTATCCATTATGATGTGTAATTCTTATTAGGAATGCACTTCATGAAAAACAAAATATGTTCAGTCAACCATGAATCTGCTTTCTATTTTTTGACATCAGATTCTAAATCATCACATACATGTATGTGTACATTCACACATTTTAAAACATTTAATAAATTAAATGTGTGTAAATTTCAAGGGTTTTCTTCTTATATTTTCTTCTAAATCTTCATTGAAAATTGAAGGTTTAGATCGATAAAAAAGAAACAAACATGAAAATATCCGCAGAATTTTTACATTGTTTTTGCCCTTGAATATGCAGTGTCTCATTTTTTCTTCCCTTTTGCATAAGAGGAGATTAAAAGAATATAAATAGGAAGTTATACTTTTACATTTCAATCAGTAATTAATGATTTGATCAATCTGAAATTTTGCAAGTAGTGTTTGTCAACTGAAAGTTGTTTATCTGCTGAGAATAGTATGCTTTCATTGGATAGCCTGTGATCAGAGTATGCTTGACTGTATAATATTTCTTTATAAATTCAAATCAAAGTTATATCTTAAGTTTAAGCAATCAGTGCTCTTAATTTATATGAACAGCAGCCTTTTTTTATATTTGGTGAAATCCTTTTCATGTTGCATAAATATGCAAAATATTTGTTTTTAGTGTTTTCATGTTAAAAGAATTTTATCCTTGTAACATTGAATAAAAAATAATAAAAGTGTGAATCCAACGATGCTAACAATTGCACAAAGTTATTATTGGATGAAAATATAATATATTGCAAAAGCCATGTTTAAAATTATTAAAGTATAACTGAAAATAAAAAGAGTAAGGATAGATTTTGTGTTAATAGAAATTCACCTGAAACTTGAAGGTAACTTATTTCTAGCTTATGAATAAGTATAAGTCTATTTTCAGAATTCTCCACATCTGTTTTAACTTAAAATGTACAATCAACCATATAACAAGAAGAGTTTGTATCCACTAAATATTTTAACAGATGTTTATCTTCTGAAATATTGAGAGAAAAAAATTGCTTCTTAAAGTAAAATTTGCAAATAAGAAATTTAAAAAAGGAAGTTATTTGATTTTGTTCATATAATATCAGATTTTTGAACATTCTATTAAATATTTTAATTAGAGATTTGTGTTTATAATTTTTCATGCATTTTGTCAGCAACATAAATATATTAAAACATTGGAAATAGTCTGAAATATTGAAATGTTATTATGTGTTGAACCGTTTTCTTATATTTGTTCTTAATATAATTCATTGTAGTTGATAAGCTTCAAGAAGTTTTTTTTTTTAAATCTTTTGCCCAACACATCTTTAATAACAAATTTTAATTAACGTGATATTTTACTGAAGTCTTTGTTTAAACTGAATTTGTGTACAAAAATGTGTCTGTATAAAATATGCTTTATTATAGCTTATTGTATTTGTTTAATCTAAATTAATGTTTCAATATATTAATCTAAATTAATGTTAAATTATGTAACTTATCATTTAAATCTAGAAATTATCAGCATTTATTTGCATAAAATATTATTAATTTTCTCTAAGTTTTAAAATTCTACACTGATGTCCAGTAAATACAAATCTGCATAGCTAGGATTAAAAATAATATAAATAAATGCAAATACAATTTAAAATGTGTGTTCTAGTATTATTATGTTTGAAACAGTAGCCTTGTCTAGTAATAGTCATTTATCTAATTGTTGAGATATTCTGTATTTGTATATATTGCATGGTTTTTGTTGTTCATTAGTATGCTCTGCTAGTATTTCTAATTTTTTTTAGACTAGGTTGTAATTAGTTCCTTATTATTTCATACCTCTTTCAAATCATGTTTATATAGCATTGAAAATGTGAAAATCATCTTGTTTGGTAAAAGATATTCATCATAACTCTTAAAAACGGTGATGTTTTCATGGCTAGACATATTAGTGTGTAAAACATGAACAACTTTTCTGCATTTGGCCATAATTCTGCAAAAAATCAATTGGGAGACATGAAATTCATATTGCAGAGACCATAATGTAGTACTTAAAAGGCAAAGAAAATATAGTAGCAAAAAAAAAAAAAGTGAATGGAACATATACAGTACAGAACGAACAAAAAAAGGCTTTGATGGTAGAATGATGGTACAAAAACTATCTCGCTAAGACGGAGAACTACAAAACCTGATGTATTCTTGTAGCCATACTAAATGTACAATTTCACTTGCAGAAGAATAGCTGGAAATGTGCCTTCCTTTCATCTCTTTAAGGTGCCTTGCATTGCGTGTGCTGACTCATCCCGTTTTACATAACCTTATGTACCATCTGATATCACGGTGCTGATACTTGCATATCGATCACCTTTTTACTGAGTTAGTTTTTTATTGTACTGATTGCAAAAAACCCTTTCCAAGCATTTCATGCTTTTATGTTAAAAATTTTTTTTTTTTTTTTTAAGTTTTCTAAATTAGGGCATTTCAGAATTTGGAGGTATCTGTTGGATCTCACACTTCAGGGAAGTTGATCTTTCCAATAGGAGTGAGATCATTTAATTTCTGTTCTGTATATGCAGCACTGACAAAAAAGCATTCAGGAAGTGGTATGTTAACCACTGTTATTCATGATGTAGCATCTTAATATATATTTTTTTTAAATCCAAATTAATAGAGCAACAATTCAGACTTTGTCATCTCTACAAATATAAATCCCCTTAAATAATTCAAAGAATGTGTTTTTACTTTGTGCATATTACAAAAGTCTCTGCTTGCAATAAATTTTTATATTGCCTGAAATCATTATTATTAAGCTAACTATTTTTCTAAAATAAATATATTTTGAAAACTTCTTAAAACTATCTTATGCAATGCTTCATTATTTTATCTGATTTCGAAGAGGGCAATGAATATACTTATTGTATTGGTCAAAAAATGCATAAATCTAAGCAGATGTCTTTCTTTTATAGCCAATAAAGAAGCAGTAAGTTTGATGAATGGTTCTACATCATCATTTGTGAAAGAAAACAACACCATCAATTCTCTGAACTTTTCCAGCTTTAATGGTAGTTTAAATGGTTCCTTAAATGGTTCTACACCTCTCATACAACCTTCCAGCCAAGAATCGACTCTGACTTTCCGCAAGCCAGCAAAACTCGAGGCCTTACCTAATGGTGGGGGAGATCTGTACAAGAGGGGTAAACGGAAAATTCGAACTAATGTTGGATCCATGGAGTGGCCAATCTGACGGCCTCCGTCCCCCAGTGAACCAGTACACAGTGAGTACAGGGTGCTAAGGACGGTTCTGCCGCCCATCCGTCCCAAGTCAGATAAGGGGAGCATTGCCCATAACTCATAAATTATTTGCCTTGCACATGCTTAGGGTTGTCACTTTCTTTGCTTCCTTAGAAACTACACTGCATAATTTTGCACATATCCTGATTTTGTTTATTTTGTCACTTTCAATGATCTTTAGCTCAAGCTTTGCCTGTTTATATGATGTTACATGTTAAGAATTGTTAGAATTGTTATTTAATTGTTTTAGTAATTATCAATTTTATGTAAAACCTAACTTGGTCCTTAGAACTTTTTTCTCACGTTTCAGAGATCTAATACTTTTATGATTTCTTGTTAATAATTTTTTAGAAACTTTTGACAAGTTATGTAGTCTTGGCTTTAAATTAATGTTTTGAAATGTCTTCTTGTCTTGTTAGGTCAAAAAAGACATTATTTTTTCATTCCATTACAATAACAGTAGGTGTAAGAATGGGAACAGTGAATCAAATTTGCTAATTTGAAATGCATCAGTGCAGTAACAAATGATCCACTGGATTAATGCTTACCCTTTTCTTTTTCATTTTATGATTATTATAAGAGGGATAATCATGGTTTTTTTTTTTAATCTAAATTTAAAATACATCAGACACCCTTGCTGAAACATCAAAATATAAAATGCAAGACATGACTTCAAAACGTTCAAAATTAAATGTATTCAGATATTGCATAAAATAACAAAATATACAGTGTTATAATCAGAATTAAATTTATAATTGGGAAGAATTATCTATATCAAGAAAAGCTGTGGAAATACAGGAAGTATTGCTTGTCTGGGAATTAAAAATAAATAGAGGATGAAAGTATTGTGGTGTTTAATGTTGAGATGTTCACATAATATTGTGAATAACAAATTATGGCAATTGAGTAACTTCTATTACTAGTAGAAATTCATAAATATGAAAATTTTAGAGATATCTAAAAATTTAAAAAAATAATCTTATTAATTTAAAAGTTGTAAAACTATCAAATATGAGTATTTAGAGATCAAGGGCATGTTTTACAAATTGCGAGAATAAGTATTTCATTATTTTATCAGTTTTCATTAGACAGTTAGTTAAATCATATAGCTTTGGATAAAATAACTAAAGTTAAATTTTCATGTTGATTTCAAGTTATCTGAAGTATTTATTCTGTAACGTGTGTTTTGGGATTTTGTTGGCAACCCTATATAAGAGAGGCCTTTTATTTAAACCATTTTTAAGCTATTGCAGATCAGAACTTTGAAGTTCTGTGAAAACTTATAGTATTGATAAATATCAAGTGCCAGAATTCAAAGCATCCTTACTCCTGTGCTGATTTACTTTTAGTGTGGTACCTATAATATTTACTGCATTATTCACGTCATGGTATCTGAAATATATTTTTATACATTTGTAAATTAATTTGTCTGTTTTTCTAATTATATATAAAGAGCTTTAGTACTTTTGCTGGAAAATGGTATGTCAGTGTGATATTATACTGATAAATAATAATTATGTGATGAAAATATATTATAATGCTAATAATTTATATATTGTAAAATAGATTTTACAGTGTATGAATTGTTAGCATTTGCTAGTCATATTTTTTTTAATGTTTTTCTAATTTCACGAAATATTTATAAAATTGTGATATAATTTATAAATTTGTTTTGTGCTTTTGTAACTATATTACTTAAATGATAAGAAAGGTACCATTAAAATAGTAATTATCAGTCACTGGGGGACAAATTAGTGCCTATTTTTTGTAAATAGATTGATGTGAATAAGATTTTTATATTTGTTAAAATTGTTTGTTGTCCAGAATTGAATGTTTTTAATGTAAAGCTAGGTTAGGGTCCTAATAATAATTAAAGTGCAGTCAACAATAGTGATATTTCATATGTTGCATGTTATGTAAATTGAAGCTATATTTCATATGTTATGTTGCATGTTATGTAAATTGAAGCTATATTTCATATGTTATGTGTTATGTAAATTAAAGCTGCAGGTTGTTGAAGGTTTAAAAATTTTAAATTGAACTATTATTAAAATCTTTTTTTCCCCTGTCTTTGAACATGTTGCTGTGTTCTTAGTTATAAAGAATTATATATGTCATTTTATCTAATGTATGTATTTCTTTGCATTATATTTTAGCATCTCAGTTTTCATTTTATTAAAATAATGTTTTACTTTCATTTTTGAAAATTGTATTTTTTAATTAAAATAAAGTTTTCGAAAAGAGTAAATATTTAAACTTTTCTATAAATTATGCCTATATTTCTACAGTTTTCATTAATGATAGAATCGTGGAAGGGAAAGAAATATATATTAGTCTCTATTTCATAAAAAAAAATCGACATTATATATGATTTAAACATTAATACGATTGCAGGCTGCAATTTTAAAATACTGTTTAGTATTTTTTGTTACAGAATTATAGGCTGACAATCTATAATAAATATTTCTGAAATTCGAATATCATTCTAAGTTTTTTTAATCAAATATCATTCTAAGTTTTACTTCTTAATCAGGTGTTCTGTAAAATTTTCTTGAATCAAAATAGGTGTTGGGGAATTGGTAGTTCTCATACAGTAACCTGCAATGTGCTTGCAATATGTAAATGAAAGATTTAAGAGACTACAGATGTCCATTGTCGGATGAAGCTCAATATTTCTAGAGTGAGATTTATGTAATTGTGGAGTTATTTTATTTATCCATGGAAAGAATTTTGAAAGCGAAAATAAAAATGGCATTTTTTTACTCCAACTTTTTTTGCAGATTATGTTATAATGAAATATATGAACACTTCTTTTCAGTCCCTTCTGATCTTTGAGGGCAACTGTCGTAATTGCTCATTGTAGAATGACTAAATATTTTTATTAATGTTATTAAAAAACTTCTGCAATGTAATATGAACATAATTTACATCAAACATTTTATTTGAATGTAAAGTGTTCTTAACGAAATATTATTTATTATTGCTTAAATAATCTTATCTAAAAATGTGATATACTGTCTCTTGTTTTATATTTTAGTGGTGTTATATTTAGAAGAGAGTTCTTGTCATATTTACAGAAATGATTATGTGTTAGATGTATTTGTTGTTTTAGTCATATGATGATCTTAAATTAGTATTTCTAACTTAAAATTATATTTGAGAGAATTTTTCAGTATTTAATTTCATTTTATTATGCATTCAATCTCAAAGCTAGAAACAGTTTTAAAGCAGAAAATCTCAGTGAAATTGAAGAAAAGTTTGAAAGAATATAGTTTGTATAGAGAACAATATTTGGCAGAATTTTTCTTGAGTATTTTGTTTTGTATGTTTTGCATTCCATCATAAAGCTAAATGGGGATTACTGTATAAAATTTCTCTAAATTTTAAGAAAAGTTTGCTAGAATATGTGTAGTTTGAAGACAGTATTTGAGGAAATACTTTTATGTGTATTTTTTTTATTATCTTGCAAATTGCATTATAAAATAAATACTAAATTTCAAGAAAAGTTATAATTTGTAAAGTAATACTACTAACTTTTATAAATTGGTGAAAAATGTCTATTTTGGAATGACATAGGGTCCTAGCTTTTTGTTTTCATATATATGTGTGTAGTTAAAAATCGTCTTGAAAATTACGGAATGACTTATGATTGTTAACTTTGATATCTTTTTGTAATGAAGTGGAAATCCAACTATTTATTACATTTGTATATAAAAAAAAGTTCTCATGCAAATGGTAGAGCAAATAAATTATGAATATTAAATTCAAATTGTTGTAAACTGTGATGTGCATGGGGTGGAGAAAATATATATTTTTTAATACACTAGAATGCTTGATGCAACTCACAAGACTTGTTTTAATAAATGATTGAATTAATTGCATACTTATTTCAGTTAAATAATTTGTTAAGCTCTTTTTAATTTGGAATCTCACATTTGTTATCATTGCTTCTGTTTCTATTCCAGTTTTTCTGTATTAAAAAAAAAATGCGTAACTGGCTGTGTCTTAGATAGCATTTTTCTGTGCATAAAATTGTTAATGCATTTAAATAGTATATATTAGATTACTATAATGTTTACTTTCTTCTTTTTTTCTTTTACTGTAATTTAAAATTTGATTATAACTCCAAATATAACTTTGATGTAAAATCCAATAGTCACTCATAATTTCATTAATCTGTCAATTAGTTATTACAAACTTCTTTTTTCTTTCCTTTCCTCCTTTCCAATCAGAATGATATACACTCATAGTTATGTGTAGTAAATAAGAAAGCCTTGGAGAATGCACAAATAAAATTTTTCTTAAAAAACGGATGTTATGGGTCTCTGCCCCCTTTAATAAATTTGTTTGTCTTTGTATTGGAAATGTTGTGCCATATATTGATTTCCCGGTGAAAAACCATTATTTACAAAATGTTGGCAATTGAATAATTATTATTGCAGGCTGTATTAAATTATGCATAGTATTTAATTATCTGTATAATTACTTTTGGTGATGATGTACAATTTTATATTGTGATTTTTTATTAGTTTCCTGTCATGTGTCATTCATTGTGCATAATTTTCAATTGTGTTAGTTGATATTTTGACCACTTCAGTTTTCATTCAACTTATCAATCACAGGTGATCCAGCTTAGTCAATGTATAATTGTTCATGTAAAACCTATGGGAACTCATTGTTCAGGGTTCATCATTCATTATAATTGCTCCAGGGATTGAAAGGCTGAGATATTTTGAATATCTGGTACAAAGCGTGATATAAATAAATGTAGATAATTGATGTAATATATATTTCCATATTGTTGGAAAAAACTGTACAGATGTAAAAAAATAAATGCTAATAAAGTAATTTTTTAAGAATAAAGTTGGTGGCTTAATTTTTTTTGGAGGCTGGCTTTGTCTATAGACTTAACATTTTCTTAATAATTTCATTTTCATTTTATTTTCAAATTTAAGAAAAAAAATTTAACCATGTAGATTAATTTTTAAGTTTTTGTTTCATTTGAAGTGCTTGTTAACTTATCTTCTACAAATTTTAGATTAATAATAATTAGAATGTTTTAATGTATGATCATTTCAACTTTATATGAATTATGAATAAAAAAGCTGAAAAATTTTAATTTCCTTGCCTCTTTTAATGGTTTTTTTTTTTTTTTAAGTAGAACTTTTGGGTTATTTATAAATATTATTCATTTACTCGAGTAAAGTTTTATGTTTATATATAATAATAATTACAGTAAATAATTAATTAATAAACTTACAAAAATCTGCTATATCCAAAAAGCATTTCTATTTTTTAATTAGTCCCTTGATGAAGATTTCTTTATATGTCTGCTGGATGCAGTGTAGTTTGAAAAGCAAATATTTGTTTTTACAAAATGGTAATCATTGTAATGACCTAGAGATGTTTATCTCAAAAACTAGCATTTTTTGGCAAGAAATACTTTAAAATCTGTAAAATGTCTTTGCCTTATAAATTAACAAAAGTAAATATACCGGATTCTAACCACAGTTTCCCGCCACCCCAAATATCGTCTGCGTAAGCAGTTCTCATTGGCGTGTTTAATCATATTTTGTCAAACGATTTTAGGAATTTGAAAGAAAGAGACTTGCTTTAGAACACTGTGTTGTGAAATTTGTAAAAAAGTATCGTTATCGTTAAGGTGTCTGAAATGGGTCTATCACGTTACGAGATTAGAACCATGATTTAATTCCGGCTCTGTTGCAAAATGTTAGCTACAGAAAGTCATCATATGACACTGTGAAGGTTTGATAACGAAAGTTCAAAAACAAGGACTATGGCATTCAATAAGCGGCGTTGACTCTGGCCGGCCTACTGATGTTGATGAGGCCCGCGTGCGAGAACTTCTGGAAGAAAACAGTATGCAACCGCTCGAGAGCTTGTTAAGGAGTTAGACGTTAGTCCATTAGTCGCGCTATGCATCGCATAAACTTGACGTACAAGTTCATTTGCTGGGTGCCGCATAAACTGACTTAAGCAGATAAAGACAGACGTGTTCGGGCCTGCAATAATCTCTTCGAACATCAACGCAAGGACAAAATTCTGGACCGGATAGTCCGTAACTTGTGATGAAAAGTGACAGGCCAAAAAGGGGGTTGGTCTGCGCTCGTCGGCTGCGTCACAAGGCGCAATTTGACTAACAAAAAATTCATGCTATGTATCTGTTGGGACTGTCGTGGTATTATCGATAAAGAGTGCTTGAAAAAAGGTAAAAACCTAATGTATGTTCCGTCAGGATAATGCAAGAGCACATGTGTCTGCATTCATCGGCTGGATTCGTTGCGGACTTAAATAGTACCTTTTGCCACACCCAGTATATAGCCCCAATATCGCCCTTTCGAACCTCTATCTTGTTTCACACCTGCAGCTACATCTTGCCGGTGCTACCTTCCATTCTGCACAGGACATCCAAAATGATGTTGATGTGTTTTTAGACTCTCGGCCACGAAGTTTCTGGGCCGAAGGCTTTGAAAAACTTTCAAAACATTGGCAGAAAATTAGAAATTCGAGTAGTGATTACTACTCGCGCTAAAGGTACTTACTGCTTTCGTGTTTTTTCACTTTATTAAGATTTTTGGCGGAAAACTTTCATTGCAAGAAGATGCATTGGCTTTTAATTACTTAAGTATGTCATATAAAATCTAGCGTAAAGTTCTAATCTAATATGATCAGCTAAAAAAA
>KK119964.1:78488-140308 GCA_000611955.2 Stegodyphus mimosarum | reverse complement strand
AACCTCGTGAAACAGTAGTTGCAAGAGATTTGCGATGATGTTATGTATGAATTAAATGTACCTGTAAATCTAGAAGCTAATTCTTGTTTCATTGGAAAAATCTTTCCAACGTGAACTTGTAATTGCCAAAACTGTGGCAACAATATTTTTAGAGTTGGCTGTTCTAATGTCATGTCATTCTTAGTTTTTGAATCTCTGAAGGAGCATGCTATTTCCTATTTATTGGTTGATCTGCTACAGAATCTGATCTGCGAATACAGATAGCCGTTAAAACTAACTAAAGACCACTACAGTCAAACTTTTTTTCGGTAGATAGGGACTGCAGAAAAGAAACCACACACACGCAAAAAAAAAAAAAGTCAAAAATTTCATGAATACTTACAACAAATAATTTTGTGCAACATATTAGAGAATTTATGCGGTAGAGAGGGACCGTTGAAAAAAAGTCGTACTTAGAAAATACATCAAAGATTTACGAAATAGTGAGAAAGTTCTTTCAAACAAAATAAATAATTAAATTACACATGGAAACATTTTTAAAAAATTCAATTTATTATTTTACACATAAGCGTACGTAATTCTCTGCCACTCGTCGTAGCGAAAAATTCGCATCTTCTTGTGATGAACTGGTTCAAATTTTCTTTTGTCACTTGAAATTATTACAATTGATTTATTTTTTATTACCATAAAGTCGGTGGTAAGTTTTTTGCGACGAAGGTTGTTTGATCACCTGCTTGTAAACGTCACAATAGTCACGATCAAAGCTCTTTTTTGGAATTAAAACTTCTTTTCGAATTGTTATCTATTTTAAGAAAATGCTTTTCCTGTTTGTTTCAAAAATGGATCCATGCATATATTTATCCGCTGTCAAAGAATCCAGTTCTTCTTGTCCGTCTCCATTAGTTAAGTCTTCATTAGTCCGTCTTCAAGTTATTGAGAATGTCTCTATCATTGACGGTTTTGTCCTTACTCATATCGACAATATCGTTTCGCTAACGCCTTCTTCACTGATGTTATGTGCTAGCGCAATGATTTCTGATGATAACGTGGGCTCGTTGTCGGCTGCATTTTTATCAATGACACATTCAGGCCAGATCGCTTTCCAGCATGAATTTAAAGTGAGTTGTTTTATTTGAGCAACTGCTGCTTATGCAGTCTAAAATAAAAAAAACATTTTTCAAACTTCTGTCAGGCGTATTCTATCGTTTTCTAGTTTTAGTCCAAAGGGATTTAGTCCCGAAGGACTATTACTTTCGTTTTGCGATTTTGCGTCGATTCACTCTGAATGTCCGTTTCACTTTTCAAATTGTTGCCACTAAATGTTATCGCTCTGCATTAAATTTTAAAAAATGAAAAATCTGCATAAATGTATGCATGTTTCTCGCATTGTGATAAAACCTAGAGCCATCGAATTTTGAATGACGTAATCCTACTGCGAATATGGGCATCTGGAAGCCCTAATTTTGAATTTGAAATTTGCTTTATTATCGATTTTATGTTTTGTAACATTTCAACGAATTTCTGATTAACAAACTAAATGATTTCAAAGCGAGCAATGGCTTTGAAATCAAAGAAATCTTTAACAATCCGCAAGTTGAAAACTTGCGGATTGTTAAAGATTTCTTCTAGAGCCTTAGTTCCCAAAGTGGTCCACGGGAGACTCGACGGAGGTCTACGTTGGCGTGACAAAAAAATGGGGGTTCATAATTCGTAAGCGGGGGTCCACGAAAATTTATTTGCTTTCGATAGTAAAGCACTAAAATGTTGGCTTGACTTCACCTATCAATGTAGGCAGATAATATTTTAAGAAGCTCAACGACTGTTACTTGTAAAAACTTGCATATTTCATATTCAGTACAACATGTCGAGACTTGCAAAGCGCCGCAACGCTTGTTCAGACGTGCAAAGGGAAGACATACGACTTGTGGTGTGTGTGCTTGCCATTTTGCATGAACTTGTTTGATTCTTCACCAATATAATTACGAATGCCAAGGATAAACGTTACTCATTTGTTTCCGGAATTTCGAAAAGAAAAGTGAAAGTAAAGTGAATTGATGTTAGTGTTTGCCAGTGTCGGAAAAAGTAAGTATTTACCTGCCAATTTGTTATATATACTTTTATTTTATGTTGTAATAAGTATATTTATAATGTCACAGGTAGATGCCTTGGTGAGGATATTCAGACATATGTTCAACATTTAATTGCCCTACATGTTGACTTCAAAATCAGATTTGAAGATATTCTGGCGATGGAAATACTACCATGGATCATAAATTCATTTGATGAAACGGAAGTGGAGAATGTGATATTACAAGAGGAGCTACTCGAGCTTAGCATTAATGAGGAGTTGAAGGTGAAATTTAAAAGTGGGATCAAACATTTTGGCTGCAGGCAGAAATACCCGAAAAATATCCTGGACTATGGGGAAGTGCGAGAAAGTTTTTGATAGCGTTTCCCTCGTCATATCTTGTCGAAAAAAGTTTTAGTGTCGTTACAAACATTTTAGCAAAAAAAAAAAAAAGAAAAAAAGAGCAGATTGAATATCTCGAAACAGGGAAATTTGCGGTTATTCCTAACAAAAGTGAAACCAAATATTGATAATTTGCTGTCAATGCATCAAGTACTTCCCTCCCATTAAAATTATGACTATTTTGTGATTGTCATTGTAGAAGTTACGTTACGTTATTAATGTTTAATTTTAATTATATTACGACTGTTATTATATTACAAAGTAATATGATAACAATAATAACTAATAGTGTAATCATTACATATTTGAATAAATACAACACAAAAAATATGCTATTTTTCTTTTTATTTTTACCACTCCGAATGGGGAGCTTTCTAAATGAAATAAGTGAGAATTGATTGGTTCCTCGTGCTGTGAGTAGATGTCAAAAAAGTAAAGTTGGATGGAATCACTTTTTTGATTGGCCAACTTTACTTTTTTGACATCCACTCACAGCACAATCAATTCATTAATTAACTAATCAATTTTCACTTTTTTTTCGAAAACTATTAATTCGGGCTTGGAACTCAGCAACAACGCAAATTTTCATAGTTAGATCTAATCTTCACATTTTTTATCGAGTTTTGGGAATATGGTAGAAATGCAGCTGCAGGGGGTCCACCGGAACCAGTTGAGTTTTGAAAGTGGTTTATAAAAAAAAAAGTCTGAGAACCACTGTTCTAGAGCAAAAACCGTTAGCACCGTCTTTCCAGAAATGCTGTTTATATTTATTTTTTATTAAATCACTGTCAGTTTATGTCTCAGTTTCACCTAATTTTAAATACTTTCAATCCTTCAGGCCATTTCATCTATTATCCCAGTATACAGTCAAATGATGCTTTGCGTAATATATATTGAGCGAAAAAAAAGTTTTTTATCTTCAACCAACCTTCCTTCTTTTATATCGTCTTCGACGATTTTTTCCCAACTTTTTGCATGCATGTTTTTAATTAATTCCTAAAATTTCTAACAGTATCGCAACAGCGAGACTTTACTTATCTCTCGGTTGAAAACGAAAGTAAATTTTCGAACTATTTCACCTGAGGACTGAAAGCGATAAATACCACGATCACATTCTATTTCACGCTATCTAATAAATTCCATATTTAAAAAAGGGGTGAAATTCTTAACAATGGGAATCCATAGACCGACATAATAAGAGGCAGCCATGTGATAAAAGTAAAAAACAATTTCATGAAGATAACATTGGAGATATAATATTACGTATGTTTACTTCTGGAAAGTCTGTAGAATGGCCTACTACAGAGCAGTGAAAAGCAACCTCAGATAAAGAAATGGCTATTGTTTTGAAATAGCTTTGTTTGCCTACAGGAATGTGAAAAAAAAAAAAAACTCATGCTTCCACTGTATAATGTAAGCTCTTTAGACGACTTTGACGAAAGCATATCAGTTTTTGTTTCACGAGTATATGTGAAATAAAAGCTGTCAAAAGCAGACGCGCATTCCTGTTATTATTTAGGTTGCCCTTAATATTTAACCCTTTAAACTTACTAAAGATCTTACATCTAACTTCCTCTTATATCAAACTGTTTCAATGTCTAAAGATGTATTCCTTAAATCTTAGGAAATAAATTAAAGAAAATATAAAAATCCGCACCTTCGTTTTTCAGACATACACTGGTGTGCAAAAATTAAGGACGAAGTCGAAAAATTAGCATATCAGCTGAACGAAGAGGCAGAGCGGACAGAAAGACCAATCAGGAGATTAAGTAAGGTGATGTACGGTAGCACATGCGCAGATATGCAGGTAGACGTAATGGGGGAGTGTCTGAGTAGTATAAAGCATGTTGTCGGTGTAAGATCAGTATTTCTGGCAAAGAGATTGCACGCCGTATAGCAGTTAAAATCACACCGAGTTGCTGCCTCAGCGAGAAATGGCGAATAATCAATCTGTTAGACGACATCTGGATGCTTTTACCCGAGGTCGAATCATTGGGAAGTTGGAGGAAGGCCGCAGTGTGACAAGTGTGGCTGCAGAGTTCGGAATTGCTCACAGCATCGTTTCACGACTTTGGAGACAATTTCAAACTACAGGAACAGCTATCCGGGGGTTTAGTAGTGGTCGTCCACGAGGAACCACACCCGCAGATGACCGGTATATTGCCTTACAGGCCAGAAGAAACAGGCGGCAGACAGCGGGAGAAATCGCTAGACACACGACACAGGCGACTGGACGACCGATATCGCGTTTTACCGTGGCCAGAAGACTGCATGGTGGTGGTCTGTTTGCACGACGCCCTGTACGGTGTGTACCTCTAACGCCTGCCCATCGGAGAAGGCGTTCTCTGTGGTGCCGGGAACACCGGAATTGGAGAGACAATGAATGGGGACGAGTACTCTTTACAGATGAGAGCAGATTCAGTCTGAGTAGCGATTCTCGTCGCATACTCATCTGGAGAGAGCGGGGAAGCCGCAACCATCCCTCGAACATCATTGAAAGAGACAGGTATGGAGGTGGCGGTGTTCTCGTTTGGGGAGGCATCATGCTTGGTAGTCGTACAGACCTTCACATCTTCAACGCAGGTTCAGTTAAAGGGACCGGTTATTGTAACGAGATTCTTCTTCCATATGTGCGTCTTTTTAGAGGCGCTATGTGTCCGCAGTTCCTTTTCATGGACGACAATGCACCATGTCATCGCACAGTTGCTGCCGAATAGCTCTTAGAGAGTGAGGCTATTGAACGTGTGGATTGGCCGGCACGATCTCCGGATCTCAATCCCATCGAGCATGTATGGGATTTTCTAGGTAGACGCTTGGAAGCTCGTACCTTACCACCAGTAACGATTCCGGAGCTTCGATTGGCGCTGCAAGACGAATGGGCAGCAATGCCTCAACAACTCATTGACTTCCTCATTCTCAGCATGGGCAGACGCTGTTAAACCTGCCTAGCAGTCAGGGGAAATCATATCCTCTATTAAAGACCGGATGTTTCTTGCTGGACACCCATCACAGGGATGTTTCGGCCTTCAGTCGCATTGCGCTCCATGCTCTTTTTATCCCTCTGATTTCTCTTTTAGTAAGTGTTGCTTACATTACTCATGTCCTTACGTATTGAGGATCTTACGGTATTAAATGTGTTGATTTGGAAAGCTTTTGTACAAAGTTATATTGAAAAAACCGCCTCGTCCTTAATTTTTGCACACCACTGTGTATTTGAATCCCACTAGTGCCATAAATATAGTTAAAACATTAACTAATTTTTTTCAGTAATCAACTATTTGAGCGGCAATCCGGTTGAAATAAAAAGAAAAAAATATGCAATGATTTTAATGAATCCAATTAGAATAATTTCAAGAAAATATTTAATAGTTCTGATTAGACATACTATGATATTTTATTATTGTTATTTATTACGTGCTCCGCCATTTGACATTATACGGAAGTGGTGGAATGCCCCTTGGAGGTCTTTTTAAGAGAAACTGGCTCGTATCCACCTAACAAATGAGGAAAAACTCGAAAGCACCCATGCAGCCAGCCCATTCGACGACTCGAACCCCGGAACGAACTACCTGTATTCAGCGGCTTTTCAGCACATACCATGATTTAAATGCATTTTAATTTAATTTGATCCTGTTAAAAAGCAGAAAAAATATTCTTCAGAGTTACTCTTATTACTTTTAAATCGCTGGTTTGTTGCTCAGTAACAAACTAATTTTGAATGTTAAAAAGCTTACGCTTCACTGAATAGCAACACGTTAAAATGTGGAAAATAAAAATATTTTATTTCGGGCAGTGGCGACACATTGCTTTTAATAGTCCAGTTTTTTTTAAAATTTAAATTGAAATATTACATTTAACCGAATGGCAACAGTTTGACATATTAGAATCGTGTAGATGAAGCACGTTTATCTATGTATTTTTTATTGTATTTTTAATGCATGTATTTTTTATTCCCAAAACTACGTGTTTGTGGCATCAGCTATGGGAGTGGACAGAAATACTTTCGATATGTTTTTAATTTACATTTTATATTGCCTTTAAGAATCATTATTTTGAATTATTGCCCATGAAACAATGAAATCTTTTATTTTTTGATAGTTTCCTCCATGATGAAGTTTTATGTCGCTTACCGTTGTACCCATCATTTTTAAAAGAAAACTGTAATTATCAATAACCTTTTATCTTCTTCACGGTAACCAACTGTTACTCCTTCCTTCTACATCTCAACATCGCTTCCGTCCTTCGGAGTTCAGCTGTCATGCTATATAATCACGCGCCGGTTTATGGCTGTATTTCAACAGAATTCATAACGTTTCTCTTCGCGCGATAAATTAATTATAACTCAGTATTGGTATTGGCATTTGTAACCTTTTATGAATTAATTTTTAATTAGGTTTCCGTTAGTAATAACTTGAAATTTTATGATAATTATTAATGTTTTACACATTTCTCCCATTGTGAGGTCAATAAAGATGTAATTTATTTTAGGAATTCCTTTTAATTAGAAATTCTTCTATGTAGCTCATAGCCTATCATCTTTTTATACAATTCATAGGTGCAAACTGGTCTTTTTTTTTTTTTAGGATATGTTTACCACTTGACGACTATAAGACATTTATCTTTCGATGCTAATCAACGAATTTAACCCGAAATGAATGAACAAAAAAGAAATATGTTGTCACTGCTCGAAATAAAATATTTTTATCTTCCACACACAAATCTGTTGCCATTCGGCAAAACGTAAGATATTTAATTCTTCTTTTACATTTAATCTTTCTAGTATTAACAAAACAAGCGATATAAAAACAATAAACGTAGTTCTTCATCTCTATTATCATTAAGTAGTAACTGAATCTGTGAAATTATACTGGAATTATTCAAATTAATTACATTTAAAAAAAAATTTATAATAAATATTTTAGGTGGCTTAGCCGCGCAAGCACCTAGTATTTTAAAACTCTTATTTATTTTACACCTAGTATTTTAAAACTCTCGACATTATGGAAATTAATGGAAAAGCGGAGCTAATTTTCTATTAATATTTATAAGCTGTATACATGTTCATTGTACAAAACTACAGTACATATGCTTTTAATAAATTTCAGCAAAGCTCCCAAACGATAACTGACGACATTTATTACTGTGACATCTAAGCTTTCCCCAATAAATCGTCTGCTTACGAAGCAGGATTTTTTATGCAGTTAACTTTCTGCTTTGACCGGGTGCTTTATTGTTAGCATAGAAGTTGAACAAATGATTTGATTAAAATACCTTATAATCTGAAGAAACATATTTGATTAACTTTTATTTGCACTTTTGTCAAAAAACAAACAAGCTCAGTTACGAATTTTTCCACTAAGAATGAACGCTTCGTTCGGAAATGCATTTGTACGTGAACACCTTTTTTTTCCATAGTTGAAAATTACAAAGAACCCGACAGTCAGACAAGCATCTACACAGTCCAGTCACATTAATGTGACCACCACGTACTTTCCATGTCAGAGTTAAATAACCAATCACAGAAGGCAGGTGGCAGCACAGTGCAGTTGAGCGTATATAAAGGGTGTGTGAGGGCTTCGGAAAACATTTCAATCGTTGGCGTAATGCAGAAACGAAGCGATTTATCCGACTTCCAAAAGGGCATGATCATTGGCTTTCGGGCCAAGGGTGGAAGCATTTCCGAAACGGCTGAGTTTGTGAACTGTTCGCGTGCCGCCGTGGTAAAAGTGTACCGTGCATGGCAAAATGGGACTGTCCAAAATCAGCGACGTGGCAAATGTGGTGCACCACGGGCCATAGATGACAGAGGCGAACGACGGTTGCGGAGATGCGTTCGGGCAGATAGACGGGCTACCGTTGAGCAACTGACCACCAAAATGAACCAAGGGGCTACCAAAAGTGTCTCCCAAAGTACTATTCAGCGAACATTGCTGCGTCTGGGCCTCCGAAGCAGACGCCTGGTTCGTGCACCTATGCTGACTGCTGTTCATCGACGGCGAAGGCTAGAATTTGCACGCCAGTACAGCAGCTGGACGTCCACTGAGTGGCGACAGGTTGCGTTTTCGGATGAATCGCGTTTTATGCTCCATCGGACAGATGGACGTTGGCGTATAAGGCGTGAAACCTCTGAAAGGAACCACCCTGCAACCATTGCCGGAACGGTCCAAGCTGGAGGCGGGAGCATTATGGTCTGGGGAATGTTTTCCTGGCATTCTCTAGGTTCACTGATCATTGTGGAAGGCACAATGGATCAATACAAGTACGCATCTGTCCTTGCGGACCATGTTCACCCCTACATGCGCATTGTTTTTCCTCAGGATGATGGCATCTTCCAGCAGGACAATGCGAGGTGCCATACAGCTGCCAGTGTACGTGCGTGGTTCGAAGAGCACCAGGATGAGTTTACCGTCCTCCCCTGGCCAGCAAACTCACCTGACTTAAACCCAATCGAGCATGTGTGGGACCATCTCGATCAAGTTGTTCGCGCCATGGATCCTCAACCGCGTAATCTAGCGCAGCTGGCCACGGCATTAGAGTCGGCATGGCTCAACATCCCAGAGAACACCTTCAGGGACCTATGTGACTCTCTTCCTGCACGTCTCGCAGCAGTCCGCTCTGCGAAAGGTGGTTATTCTGGCTTTTGACAGATGGTCACATTAATGTGACTGGACTGTGTACAATCTCTTGGTGAAGATAATTTGTAGTAAATACCTTCCAAAGTAACAAACATTATCACAATTGAAACGCCATCGAATGTCCGGCTATAGTAAGAAATTAAGAACTTATAACTATTTACATACAAATGTATGTATTTTTATTTATGCTTCAAAGAAAAAAATAATAAATGAGAGAAAGAGACTAGGTGTTATTATTTATTCTCAAATTTTGTCTCACTTGGTAAAGTTTCTCTGAAAATTTAGAAAATTTTCGTAATTTGCTTATTTTTGGTTTAAATCAAAGTAAGTTATTTAATAATTAATTAAACTTTTAGAATTATTTGAAAGAAATGCCAGTCTAAGAATTTAATATTTAGCTTCCAATATATTGGAATTACGAAAAACCGAAATTTCTTATTACAAAACTTTACATTTGAAACAGAAAATAAATGTAAATTTTAATTTTTTTCCTTATGCGATACTATTATTACTGTTTGTGCATGTTTAGATATATATTTAGCAAGCGAAATTTAAAATTCATTTAAAATATTTTTTATTTGTGAGTATTTTTAAAATTATTTTGAATAAATATATCTGAAAGATTTCAAATTTTAAAGGTCGCCGAAAAGAGTTTGTTAAGGTTTTTTACGCTCTCGCGGAACTCTCAGTTTACCAGTCTGCTCTTACATTCACTTCTGTTAACCTATTTTTTTTTTTTTTCGTTTTACGGTTGCATTCTTTTCCTTCGCACTTAGATTACATACAGTTCAACAACAAAATCACAAAATTATTAAAAACTGAATAGCAGCATTCCACATTTAAATTTCTTTTTAAACTTTCCTCAGTTTATCATATCAACAATCAGTTTTCGTAATAAGATGGTTAACAAAACTTTTTTTCTGCCTTTTTATGATTAACTTTTTATGTGTTAACTTTTTTTATTAAACATCATATTCTTCTCACTTGCGCTAAATAAAATTCAATCCAACAGCAAAATCGTAAGATATACAGCATATCTTTACAATTACCGATAAAGTATTAGAGGCTGCCACACATATTTTTATATTTGCTGTATTATTTCTTTAAAAACTAGCTGCTCGCGCGGCCAGCCGCCTAAAATAGTTATCATAAGAAAGAAAATGTATGTAATGATTATAATAAGTCCAGCTAGTGTAATTTCATAAATATATTGAATATTTCTAATTGTCGAAGGGCCCGGGTTCGAATCCTGAAGAGGGCATGGATGCTTGTAAATATATAGTGACGGTGCAGCATGGCGACACTCTAAATATGCTGCAAGCCGAAAGTCCTCTCGTGTAGTTTGGTGCAAGGGGAGAGGGGTGGGAGACACTCGGACCCGTCTCCCTGGGGTGCTCTCCATCAAAATTGGCGCAGAATTCAGCAAAATCGCACTGTCTCCTGTAAGGTGCTCAAGGCTATTGCTCAAGGTTGTTGCTTCTTGAGCGCTCCTTGTCACGAGGAATTTCGTGGACTTAGGCTGATGTTACTGCCAGACAAGTGAGCATAAGGAATGACAACAACAACATTTTAAAGCAGAAGAAAATATTTCTAACAACTGTATTTATTTAGTTTATTACTCATCCTGATTAAATTTGAAAGTATCTTAAACTTGAGGCAACACGCTGAGACATGAAATATATACGTATGTATTTTATTTCGGTCGGTGGCAACACATTGTTTTTACAGGCATGTTTATTACATAATACTGAAAGATAAACATCTTACATTTTTTCGAATCACTGGAGATAATAATGTTTTATTTCGAACAGTGTTGCCACTACTCGCTTTCAGATCGTTGAGTTATTAATCAAAAATTCATTAAATTTTTACAAAATGTGAAATAAATAATCAAGCAAATTCACATTGATGCACATGTGCTACATTCCAGGTGCACATGTTAGGGTGGAGGGATACGTTACTTAGAATTTGATGGCTCTGGTTACCATAGTTTTTCACAATGCGACGACCATACATAACTTTCTTCATTATTTAATTTCTTTTAAAATAATATAGGGCGGTAATAATTGGTGGCAACACTTTGAAAGTGATACGTAGTCTATAATGAACTTACTTATTTTTCTGAAGCTTAGCTCACATACTGTATTCTTTTGAAAACCTACACATTAAAATTTCATTTCCTTGGAAATAACCCTTTTTAAGACTTATCTTCTAAATTTGCTTAATGGTTTTACCCATTTGAAGCTTAGCGGGCATATATTTTTCCAAAAATGGATATTTCTTAAGATAAGACACATTTGACTCATTATTAATTAGGTTAGTATTAATATATACCAGTTAAGGGAAACTTATTTTTGAGTGAAAAATCACTTCAAATAATAATAAGAAGAAAAAGATAATGATATAGGTTAGGTGGTGATATTTTTTTCCTACTGATGTTTACTCTTAGTTCAGTACTATCATTTCGTTCCATTTCTTGAATAACCGTATGATACTGAAGATTGATTAAACGCACATCTTTTTTTATAGTTTCCTTAGGATGCCAACGTAACAGATACATTCTTCTTCCGAAATGTTCGTTTCACATTCATCTCGAGGGAACAAGTGGCCGAGTTGTTAAGATCACTAAATGCTCGTAACTCGACCCAAGTTTAAGCCCAGACAAACGAGCTGGCTACTTGGTCGGTTTTCGTAATTCCCCCCCCCCCATGCATAGCATGAATACGAGAAAGTTTCCTTCAGAAAGTCCTCCATGGAGCCATCTCTCCCCTTAAGTAGATAGCACTCCTATTCTTTCCCATCTTCAAATAACCTAACCATACTGATATAATGAATTAAACGCAGCCTCTCCCTCGTACCTCTGGGGTATAGTAGTCAACACATTGAGCTAGCAGTTTGGAAGGATTCGGGTTCGATTTCCAGGGAGAAAAAAGATACGGATGTTTTCTGATGGCTCTTGGTCAGAGGGAAAAAACTTCGAACGCCATATTCACATTGCACAAATACTCATAATTCAGAAACACTTTTTCAGTTCTTTGACTTGATCTAATTGCTTAGTGATTAGAATAAATGATGCTGCAATTGCTAGGATGTATTATGCAGTATCATGCTTATATTATGCAGTAGTTCATAGTATGTGCAATATTTGACGAGCAGATAATCCCGTGCGCTATGCCGTATTCATATATTCTAACTCAATTTCCTTACATTTGTGTTCGAAAAAGGTCCATTGACTATTTTAATTATTATTTATCACTTTTATCTTCTTTCAGATTTACATCTTTATTAATTTTTAAAAGATTAAACTTAAGCAAGTAATCGTGAATATTTTTTAGGTTCCATGTTTTAATATTTGTGCAAATAGCCACTTTTATTATGACTTATATTTAAAAACATAAAATTATGATTACTGTCTGTTTGATTGACTTAACGTGAGCTTAAAATTTTATAAGTATGTCTTTTATTCTTCAAACTACACCTATCTTCAAATTTATTCAAGAGGAATCTAAGACTAGCTGTTTCTTTCAGAGATAATATCCAAGAAAACAATGTCTCCCGCTCCACTGTCCAGTTCTTTTCTACCCAGATTTTAATCCAAAGTTTCAAGAGCATTCAAACTTCCCACGAAGCTGTAATCAAAAATGGTAAAACCTTTACTTTTCTGACCATGACCGGAAGTATGACGTCGCGAACGAATCATCTTTTACGTAGACAAGATTCACATCGGAAGTTTAGGTTCCTTCTTCTTCCCTTTTTGTTGTTGAGAGTTCCTTGTTGTTAGCATAAGTGTCGTCTCATTAATTCTTCACCATCTTTGAGAAATTTTTAATGTCTCTGTTTAGGAGATCCCAGGAGCGCAAAAGGGAGGCGAAAAGGAGTGATGCATCATGGGTGTATATGGTAAGTAAATCCCTTTTTCTTTTGTAACCGCAACTGTGTGATGGAAATGGTAACGATCTGCATATTTTTAACTAAGATAAATTTTGTTCTGTAATGCGTATCTAATAATGGGGTAAGGAAGTAGCCTGAGTCTTTATTATTACATAATGAAGAATATGTATTTATGTCTATTTCTCGTACTGTGGAAAAATGGCGGCACTTAGAGCCACTAAGTTTTGAACACATGTATTTCTTCATATAGACGTTTACACTCCGAAGCCCAAATTTTGAATTTCGAATTAGTTTTTATTATGCCAATTTAAAGAACTTTTGAGTAAAAATTAAAAGATTTAAAAGCTTTGGGTGGTCGTTCAGTAAAGCGTAAGATTTTTTATATTTCGAATTTAATTAGATAACTCAGCGATGTTAAAGAAGTGTGCTGTCAGTCGTAAAAATGCATTATATTTGTCTTCCGATTTTAATCAACATACTCGGCTATTTAAAAGAAATGTGTTGCCACTACCCGAATTAATATATTTTTATCCTTTGTGCCTCAGTATTTTTAAAAATCAAAACTAAGATATTGAATTTCCCTTTCAATTTCAGTCTGTTATTATACCAAAATAGGCTTAAAAAGCGATAAATGCTGATTCATTTCGATTATTAATAATAATTAGCTGGACCTGGGAAATTACATTAGCTGAATTACATTTTTTTCCTTTTTTATAATAATATTTATTTTAGGCGGCTGACCGCGAAAGGGATCGTTGCAGATCAATATCAAACAGAGCCAGATCAAGGCTTTTTAGAGACCCTAAGCACTTAAAAGATATTGACGCTCTCACATATACTGATACTTGCTTTGCCGCCATCTTCTCTCTCTGTCTTGGTTTAGTTGCACCATTCCATGGTAAAACCGCCAATGGAATTTTTTGTGGTGCTCCTTATCTTTGAGATCCTAATTATCATTTTGTGATGCTCCCTTCTCTTGATAACCTAAACACGTGCTTATTTAGCGTAATAGTGTTATTCTAGCTCTGGTTACAAATAATAATGAACATAATAGCGTACTGACTTTGCTAGTCAAATTCTTTCGACTTTGCTAGTCAAATTCTTTCAACTCTGCTAAAACCATCATCTAGAACTCTTCGTACTTACTTAGTATTTATAAGTTTTGTTCTAGTATCTAACAGTAAGCCTTTTTACCAAAGTGCTTTATTAACTTTACTGAGCTGAATACGAATCTACCAGATTACAAGGCACAAAGACGACTTAAATGATACGATCTCTTTAAGCCAGATTGGATGTCTCGTTGAAACAGGTTTAATTTTTTTTTCCACCTGACCTAAGACATGAATTATGTTCGTAAGCTCGTACTTAACAGCATTAATCTTTTCAATCCTCGCACCTCATTTGATTTCCCAGAGTGGTTTCAGAGTCAAGCATGCAAGCTTAGTTGGAATATTTTAGTGTCCAAAAAGCAGAAAATGAGGTAAAGAAACTTAATACCAGGTCAAAGAAATTCAGTGCAATTATTGTACATTTTATTGTACCACTAGCAACCAAGTTCATGCTATGAGCAAAAAAAAACTATGTTATCATTTTCTCAATATTGATTTCTTAAATAACATAAGCTTCTTTGTCACAGTTTTTACCTTCCGTGCTAGTTTCATTTTCATATGATTGGTCGTGATATTCTGCAAGAATTGTCTAAGATTCAGAAAGAGTATAAGAAAGAGAAATTTAATGATAGATCTTCAGGGGTATCTCCACTTTCATAACGCATATAAAAATATTCTTCTATGCTAATACAACTTTAAGGGCTAAAAGCCATAAAGTTTAAAATATAAAAGTTTTGAGCTAAGGAATACTAACTCACATTTAGTTGTATAGAAATACGAATTTATTAAAATATATCAAAGCTCTCGAGGGTTATATGTCTAAGGAAAGGAATGTATTTGTGGAGGATATTCTAAAGGGAACGAATTCTTTATCGCGTTACATAAGGTAAAATTCATGAAACCTACCATGGAACGAGCCTTTTCACGTGGATTTTGATCCATGTCAAACTACCAAAGTTCAGCAAGTTTATTTTTTAGTTCCATCGGTGGGCAATTGTAAGCCTTATTCGCCACTGGAAACCGATCTTTTGAAAAAATTACAAACATTCGGTGGTTTTTAATTGCATTTCTACTTGTGAAACTTTATTTGAGTACAGAATTACAGTCTTGACTTTTCTTGATAATGGGAATGAATAGTAATTTATGAATAACCTGATACTCTTCTTTCTTTTCCAATAAGTGTGGAAGAAAATTGACGTAGAATATCTTACTTACTCTTTGAATAATAGAGAATTTTATTAAGCGCTCTCAAAACGTGGAAATTTTATGTGATATACGAGCCTAATTTTAATGATATTTTGTACAGCTATTTTCACTAATTTTCAAAGCGATAAAATCACTAAAGACTCGTAATTCGTCCCAGTCTTGTTTCGTACGTGTAAAACTGTGGCTACTAGTTTTTTCTGTCAAGTTTTTCTCTTCTGTAACATCAAATGTTGATTAACCTGTATGCATTTTCTTCGCATCGTGGAAAAACAATTGCATCTAGAGCCACCAAATTTTAAACTCGCGTAATTCTCCACTCGAACATGTGCACCTCGAAGCACAAATTTTGAATTCCGAATTCTTTTTTAATACATTTCACATTGTTCGTAAAGTTAATGAATATTTGTTGAAAAACTCCGCGACTTAATAGCAATCTGTTACCATTCTGTAAAACGTAAGATATTTATGTTTCAAATCTAATCAGAAAAGTCGGCATTTTGAAAGAAATGTGCTAGCTCTTGGCAAAACGTAAAATTTTTATATTTCAAATTTTATCGACAAACTCCCTATTTAAAAGAAATGTGTTGAGACTGTCCAAAATAGAATATTTTTCTTTTCTACGCACCAGTGTGTTGCCATTCAGAAAAACGTGAGATATTTAATTTTCCTTTTAAAGTTCATCTGCCTGATGACGAAAAAACCGATTGATTTAAAAGCACTAAATTCAATACTTCATCACTGTTATTATTAATTATTAGCTGAACCCGTAAAGTTGAACTAGTTAGACTCCTTAAGAGTATTACGTATATATTCTCTTTTATTTTATAATAAATGTTTTAGCCGTCTGGCCGCGGCATATTCATGCATAAATTAAGGAAGGCCAAAAGTTTTGTTTGGGAAATGTTCCCATAGGCGTAACTTCTAATTCAGTCTTCATATCTTAATAAAACTTTATCTAATCTAATGAAAAACAACCTGCTAATTTAACCTACTTAAATTACAATTTAAATGCAAGAATTCCATGGAAAAAATAGCGACGTTTTCATTAATACGTATGAATTATTCAAACGCAATCCTGTTTAAAAATGTCTTTGTTTGATTGTGTATTAGGTTATTAGTTATAGCAATCGTGATCTTCATTTAGTTATGAGTAATCCATCACGGGCGATTACTCATTATTCTAAGAACGCTCTTTGTTTCGCTGTAAGCTCGTTTTCCTAATTATAATATGAAAATAACCATTGATCCTAATAACTGTAGGTTAACAATACTAACTACCATACATACAATTGTTAGTTCCGGTATCTAATACCCCACAGACAAAATCTCGAAGTTCACAAGAACTGAGAATAAATTTGCAACTGAGAAACAGTTTTAGTTTATTTGATAACGACAACATACCAAGGGATGTCTGCCTACGGAGAGGCTGCCTTAGTGGAGGACTTTCTGACGGGAACTAGTTCCTATTAACATTATGCATGGGAAAAATCACGAAAATGCCCATGTATTCAGCCCATTCGCCTGGAATCGAGACCAAGCTGAACTACTAGTATTCAACGACTTTTCAGCTTTAGCAATGCAACAATTACTCGCAAGCAGAAGTTCTACCGCATACCATCAGAATAGGCTTCTGAAATCAAATTCTCAGCCGCAAGAGTAAGAAACTAAATTCCAGATAATTCAGGATATTACGTACTTATTATAAAATAAAATTCTGTAAATTTTGAACAATCGTGTGTTTTGTTATAAAGTTATAATTTTTGTGTGTTTGGAATTAAGTAAGGTTTGTTTGATAAATAAATGGACTGGATTTATGGTTTCGGTATACGAAGTTTTAAGAAAAAAACCGATTGTGCTTATTAATTGTGCATGTTACATGCAAATGGTTAGTTTTTTTTTTTTTTTTGAAAATTAATGCTCTACTCTCAAATGTGAACGAATTCATTGATGGATTCTGCCATCGCTGAATTTCTTAAAGTTTGCTGGAAACATTTTGTTGATTCTTTTCTTTGGACCCACCTCGTGGATGGACGTGCCCTCATCGACTGGTTGCCAGAAGATGCCATAGTGACAATTGCTTTCTGTTGATGAACCTCGGAATATTTGAGAAAAAATATTGAAAACTACGATCCAGAACGTTGGCTTGAGGCAACGTTTTGTAGGAAATTGCAAGACCGTAGTTGATACCCTGATGAAAATTCGACAGTTTGGTTGAGATGGTATATCTAATTCTTTATCTTTGCTCTGTAATTTTTACATGTCTGGTGCAATCAAGAGGTCCCACAAAGAAACGCGCTTTGCTTAGATGAAACGAAAAACATTTTCTTCTAGCCTTCGCAGCCAGGCTTAATAGTTCTACAGAAACAGGAGTTGCTACATGGCAGGGTATTAGGTGTGTCAAATTATGCTAGGCTAATATAATTTGGATCATTTTATCAAAAACCATGAAAAATATATCAAATATTAATCACTTATTAAAGTGGGCCAAGTTCACTTATTTTTCAAACAAACTTTTTTAATACCTTTTTCTGATTTCAATTTTCGCTAAATTACTGTACTTGATATCAATCTCTGAAGGTCTAATAAGTATTATACAAGATCAGAAACTGTTATTACTTGACTTTTCAGTAGTTATCTAAATAGGTAAGTAATGACGTCACAAGAGTCTACTTAGTCGCAAAAAGTTCTATGTGCAACTAAGAACTTAGTCAATCATGGTAAATACATGAACTTAAAATGAACTAGATACTTATTTTTATAATTCCGGTACTTTTGAAAATAAGTTTGCGAAACAGAGAAATTTATAAACATTATTTTTGGCGTACTCCAGTGTTAGTGAGCAATGGTTTTAGTAATTAACTCTTCCCTTCCTAACTACAATGAAATTGTATATAATTAGCATCCAGTTAGCAATTAGCTCATCCAGAACTCGAATAATTCTCATTCCTAACTATTGCTTTACTATTAAAAAACAAGATAAGAAAGCTTATCACTTAAACAGTTTATCATTTGCGAGAAATATTCTAAAATTAACATCATTTATAAATTTTTATTCTAACTCGCAGATATTTTAATTATAAATATGTAAAAGATACTTCTTATCGACTTTTCTATTTTTGCCGTCAAAACATTTGAAAATCACAACTGCTATTAAAAACAGAAGTTAACAAATACGCATATCTTGGTAAATAATCACTTTCTCTAATACTCTTCTTAAAAACTCATGAATATTATTCATACTCTAGATTTAGTTTACTTCAAAAATTATCCCTATAAATGTACACAATTTTGAGAAATAAGTAATTTTTCAATGGAAGAATGACAATGGTTGTAAAGCGTCAAATCACCGTTATTAAATTAAAAGTTTTATAGTTCGTTCATTAGACATGCATTTATTATTGGGACTATTATTTGTAACTGGGAACGAAATTAACATTGTCATGATGATAAAAAAAATGGATGACTAAATTTAAGCTGTCATAGAACTCAGAAAACTAGAAACCTTTCATATTATAATGTTTCTCTTTATTTTGCCTACGTAGAACGTAAAGGAACCTATTGAACTGTAGAGCGATTTATCGCTGAGTTCAAGCGTATTATAACCAGTTACAAAGAAGGTTGTACCCTTTCATTCCCCTCAAAGAAATAATAAAAGATGCCCCCTTCTTGGGCTTACAGGAAAGCCACCACTCGGGCTTTTAACTCGAGATAAGGAAACAAGAAACTAATCAGATACGAAACTAACAGACTTAGTCGAATCCAGAAATAAATATCTAACGTAGTTGGCCCTTAATATAACCTAGCTGGCGATTATCAACAAGCACATACAATACGAGAGTAGTAGATTTAAGAACGAAATAACCAAACGGCAAACACCCGCCATTAAGGACTCCTAGGCTCTTCTCGAAGTAAGTTGAGTTTTCCTTAAATACTCCTTCTAACTCATTTGCATAAAACGCGATAACTCATTCTGGTATGGAATAGTAGTTGGGAAAGAGGAATAGGCAGTAAAGCATGTTTAAATTTAAAATAACTGTTCGAAATTTAAAGTAACCTCTGCAATATTATTTTTCCTTTTTGTTAGCTTACACAATGAGTCTGGAAATGAATTTTGTAGACTCATTTTGAATTAATTTTTTAAAAAATTCCAGCAAATCTGCCAATCTAAAACTGACAGCGACATGACACCTCAACTTACCTTTCCTATAAAATCGCTTATTTAAGGACAGAATTCTCTATATAGTTACTCGTTTGCTTTGATCCAATGAACATCTGCTATCATAGATACGGAAGCTTGGCAAAGAATAGCAATAAAATGTTGATAGGATAAGACAGGACAAGAATAAGTAGACGAGCTACCAGGACTTTACCATACGGTTGCACAGGTACTATCCCGTGATGTTACTGATCAGTGAAGCATCCTACAGAAGCTCCACACAAATGTTCCGAAGTATTTTCATGCAGTTATTATTTAGAAGAATTTGTATATTAATATAAAGACCATTTCGTAATAGTTTTGCTTGCAAATATCTTGCCCTTGGTCCGAAAGGTACGAGGCATGTCCAGAAAGTAAGTTCCGTTTCAATTTATCTCCGCTGCAGCTCTGCGATCGCAGTTCCGCACATGCGCAGTAGACGCTCTGTATCAAGGAGAAGAAACGCGCGCCATTTGGAGATCGCTGTCAGTCACGTACGCTTTGTTGTGCTTGTTTACAATGTCGGTGTTGATTGAAAATCCCGCCGCTTGTGAAATCAGATCTGTGATTCGTTTTCTGAATGCGAGGAAAGTGAAACCTAGTGAAATTTATCGGCAAATTTGCGATGTTTACGGACCAAAAGCGATGAGTGATTCAATGGTGAGAAGATGGGTCCGAAAGTTCAATGACGGACGTAGTGATGCGCACGATGAAGAACGAAGTGGGCGTCCATCTTTGGTTACAGAAGAACTGGTTCACGCGATTGATGACAAGATCCATGAAAACCGAAGGTTTACAATTAGTGCTCTCGCTATGGAATTTCCCCAAATTTCACGATCACTAATGCATGAAATTGTTACCGAAAAACTGAAATTTCGTAAACTTTGCTCACGTTGGGTACCAAAGATTCTTACTGAGCAACACAAAACAAAACGGATGGGTAGTGCACTTCAGTTTTTGACCCGTTATGCTGAAAGCGGTGAAGAATTTCTGACACAGATAGTCACAGGAGATGAAACTTGGGTTTCTTACGACACCCCTGAAAGTAAGCGGCAATCAATGGAATGGAGGCACACTTCATCCCCAGCAAAGGTTAAGCCGAAGCAAATCTTGACACCTCGAAAAATGATGTGCACAGTGTTCTGGGACTGGAAAGGCATCTTACTCATTAATTTCTTACCGCGTGGTCAAACAATCAGAGCAGATGCTTATTGCGAGACACTTCGGAAATTGCGCCGTGCAATTCAGAATAAGCGCCGAGGATTGCTGTCAAAAGGTGTTGTTTTTCTTCACGACAACGCACGACCACACACTGCAAATGTGACGAAAAACCTCCTACAGGGATTTGGCTGGGACGTGTTTGACCATCCTCCGTACAGCCCTGACCTCGCTCCTAGCGACTTTCATCTGTTCTTACATCTTAAGTCTTTCCTTGGCGGTCAACACTTTAACAATGACGACGAGCTGAAAGAAACTGTTTCCAACTGGTTGAAGACACAGGCGGCAAATTTCTATGAAGAAGGTATACAAAAACTTGTGCCACGCTATGACAAATGCCTGCAATATTTCGGCAGTTATGTGGAAAAGTAGTTTAAGAGTTGTTGAATTTTGTGCAATAAATAACTTTTCTGTAGCTGTACACAATTTACTTTTATTACCAAACGGAACTTACTTTCTGGACGTACATTGTATTTTACAATAATGTTAACTTTGTGATGAAATTTTGGGTTATTTATTATATATCTCAGAAATTCGAATTCCCGAGTAGCTGGTCTGAGGCTGTGATCTGCTTGTGTTAGTAGGCATGAGTAGAGGTAGTGCTGTAGAGAGGCTTTTTCGCCACACAGTTGTCTGAGGAAGAGATATTTCTCTCATAGTAAATTTAAAGTAAGTGGAGTAGGGTTCATGTCAAGATATGAATTGATTTAAACGGGTTTACTGAAACATCTTTCCACGTTTATTATGTTGATTAGCGCATGTGTTCTCCTGCCTCGGGAAGAGCCATTAAAAAACGCTGACGTTTAACATGTTGTGCAAAACGTACGTGGGATCAAGAATTAACATGATCGAATGTTTTTAGCCGGCATGGAAAATTTTGTGATGGACATGAAGATATAGAAGGCAAACCTAGGAGTCATTGTCCTTTTCAGTCTCGAACGGATGAAGATAACGAATAATTTCAACAAGTGCAGCTTAAAATTCGTATTTTATGAAACCTTGATGGGTAGACTTATGGTGAGAATTCAGTGCGTTATATCTGAAAAAGCTCAACGAAACAACTAGTTTCTAGAGCTTGACAAATGCGCCATCATATCATTCCATTCTCGTCAAATTGTTTCAAGCGAAGCGCCCACTTCTTAGCCGTTTCCTTTATTCATCACATTTGGCCCTTGCAGACTGCTTTATCTTCCAAAAGTGATATCTGGTTTTAAGGATTATTATTTCAATAGCAAAGAGGTTAAAAAAATCGCAACCATAGGCTTAAAAAGTATTACAAAAAATAAATTCTGCAAAAGAATCAAGCAGATCTATGAACATGCTAAGCGATTTATAAACATACAGAGATTATACATTCTGTAAGAATGTTGTTTTCTTCAAATTTCCACTTTCTATTTATTTAACCCTAAAAACATTACAGAGGCGGTATGCATGTCGTAAACGCGAAACCCACTAATGATAAATTCGAATAGTACTTCAAAATATGCATTACAAAAATCATCACGGTTTATTTCACATTCGAAAAGACAAAAACAGGCTTTATATTCTAGCTACCTTTTAAATAAATCTCTGCCTGAAACAATAAACTTAAACTTTTTAATTTATTTTCACTTAACCCTTTCATTTAGCTAAGTGGAGTTCATGTACCGAGTTTTTTTCTTCCAGTCGTCACAAATTAAACTTCAGATCTCAGGAAAGATTGGGAAAACAGTTGTTCAGAATAACCAAGTAGAGCTCTCGAAAAGAGTTGTTTTTCTTTAGAATTTTCAAGTGCAGAAACAGCTTTCTCCGGTTGCAAAAGCAATCGGTCTTCTTCCTCTGTTTTTCCGGAAGTTACTGTAACTGTCAATTAATTCCGGGAGTTGAAAGCCGGAACTGTAAGCGAAGAAGTCTGAAAAGTGCGAATGGTTGCCATGTAATTGATCGACGAGTGGGAAGGATCCATTTACACTCTAGATGCTATAGAAAGAGCACATAAAACAGAAAACAACGTCTTGTTTTGTTGACTGGATATTTATATTCTCCTCGTCCGATTATATAAAATGGTCTGTAATGTAATGAAGATGATAGAAATGCAATGAAATATCGATTTACCGATTGTCAAGAGGCTTACGAGAATTTTCATTAAACCGAAGACCAGTGTTACTGTAAATTAAGCATATAATGAATTATGGCACTTCACTTTGTAGCATTCATTATTTTAATTAACCAAATTATTTTTAGTTTGAACTTTCCTATCGAATTCTCAAAGTTTCAGTTGCTGCCCGAGTTTAGCGCGAGTGAGATATTTATGCAAATCGCATATATCTGTTAGCAGTTAAAAGGCAGGAGTTAACGAGGGGAAAGAGAGAGTCTTGGATTTATCGCCGTAAGGCTGTGCGCGCAAAGATTTCCTCTGTCTACTGAAAGTTCGCCTTCATAGGCAATTTGCAATTACCAGTGTTTTCTAGTGAAATTCGCATAATTGCACTTCACTAAGAGTTAAGCTTCCCTCGCCGTCCTATTTAGAATTAAGTTAGGTATTGAATTTGTTAACACACTTTAGTTTAATATTATTTTAGTTCAGCCCAAGTAGTGGCTTACTCTCAATTGGAAGAGTTGTAAATATTTGAATTAAAGGGTCACTTTTTAAAACCCTCCTTCTGACTTTGTAGTTCTTCAACACTAAAGGACATAGCCTAGATCTGCTCACTGTCCTCCACATAAGGTTTCACAGTTTATGCTAACGAAAAGAGTCAAGAGATTGAAGGAGAAACCTTACACTGGCGCCCGAACAACTAAAATGATGGAAGGAAGTTGGAATATGCCTACTACATCCCAGAATACAGCTGCAACGCCTGATGGATTTGGATTCATAGTGGAAACCATCAGAGCAGCCATGAAGCCGGCAGTAGTTTTTGATGCCAGAGGACCTGTGAACACATTCCTGGAAAAGTTAGAAGCGCATTTTTTGCTGTATCCAGTTCCGGAACATCAGAAGGTCATATTAGCGACAGGAGCATTGAGGGGCCAAGCAGCGACCTGGTATAAGTGCATCGGAAAATGTCTGCTGGGAGAACCAGGAACGCCGACTTACACGTACGAGAATTTTAAACTAGCAATTTTGAGAGCGTTTCCTGTGGTTAAAGACCGTGCCAAACTCGAAGCTGAGTTGTTTAGCAAGTACCAACAGCGGGTGGATGAACTATCGGAATTTATTTTGAGAAAAATACAAGTCTTTAAATTATTGTATGGCACGAGGCCGGACCCGGAGATTATCCAGATAATCCTGCCCAGATTGTTACCATCTATACAAGATTTCATGGAGCTAAGAAATCCCGTGACGCTGGACAAGCTGTTTGAACTCGCCGTACAATTCGAGAGCCGGCGAGCGGCCGAAAATCAACGGAGACAATCGTATGAACAGCGGCTGCAGGGGAACCAGAATGCCGAAGGAAGAAACAGACGATGGCCGAGAACTACTGGTACCAGTCAAAATGCGAGCGGTCAACCGCGCCAAGTACAGCGCCAACAAAATAATTCCAACTACGGAAGAAAATCATTCTCCCCAGGCAGAAGCCAGCAACAGAAGAAAACACCCGCAAAGCATTTAAACTACTAAGGAATATTGCGGGGAAGGGGGTGCAATGTTCCGAGGAGAAGAAAAATCCCTCTGAAGTACAGCTAAATACGGTCATGGTGAGAAACATTGAATTACCGAGACTGCAGTTACTAATTAACAACGTACCCGCTACAGCTCTGTTGGATACCGGCGCTCAAGGAAGCTGTTTGGCAGAAGAATTTTTTAAGAAGCACTTTCGTAGATATCGTCTGCATAGCGTGGAAGGAATGAAGGTGGTAGCAGCCCAAGGAAAAACGTGTCAATGCATGGGAAAAATCGAGCTGTACATCAAAATCGGCGAAGAACAAAAAAAAATTATGTTTCTTGTAGTGAAGAACCTCCAAGCATCGGTTATTTTAGGAACAGATTTCTTTGCAGCTGTGGATGCGAAAATCGATTTTGAAAACTCCACCTTGCAAGTAACCATGGACCCAGTTAAAAAGAAATCAACACCTCCCCCTGAAGTGGATTTAAGCCATCTAACGCCCGAAGAACAGGACAAGTTTCGGGAGTTGGTAAGTAATTTCGCTGATTTATTTGATGATATTCCAGGATTCACCCAGATCGTAGCACACGAAATTAAATTAACTACGGATGAACCTATACGTCAGCGTCCTTACAAGTACGACAAAGTTAAGGAGGAAATAATAAAATACCATATTGATGAAATGTTAAGAAACAAAATAATAACTCCTATTTCTAGTGCATATGCGAGTCCGGTTGTTTTATGTAAGAAAAATAATGATTTGCCGTTAACTGATCCATTAAGGTACAGGTTCGCTATTGACTACAGAAAGCTTAATAGTATAACAAAATTTCCAACTTACCCACTTCCGGTAATTGATGAAATTCTAAGAAGTATTAAATCGACAAAATACATAACCACCCTAGATTTGACATCCGGATATTTTCAGATAAGCATAAAGCCGGAAGATGTTCACAAAACAGCATTCATAACAAAATACGGTACATATGGCTTTTTGCGTATGCCTTTTGGATTGTCGGGAGCCCCGGCCACGTTTCAGAGGTGCATGGACAAAATTTTAAGGCCGGTAATAGGAAAAAGTACATTTATTTATCTTGACGATATAATTGTTACTTCAGAATCGCTGGAAGAACATATTAAAGACCTTCGAGAAGTCTTTACTCTTTTGAAAGATGCAGGACTTAAAGTGAACATTAAGAAATGTAAATTCGCGGCAAAAGAACTCAAATATTTAGGGTACAAAATTTCTCAAAGGGGGATCGAAACAGATAAATCTAAAGTTATAGCAGTGAAAAATTACCCAATTCCGAATACAGCCAAAAAGTTAGCGACTTTCTTGGGTATGTGCTCATATTATAGAATTTTTATTAAAAATTTCGCAGAAATTGCTGAACCATTGTTAAAGTTGAGAAGGAAAAGAGTTCGTTTTGCGTGGTCTTCAGAAGCAAACGCCGCGTTTGAGAAGTTAAAAGAATCTTTAATTAATGCACCGGTTCTAAAGTTCCCAGAGAAAGACAAGGGTCTAGAAATTTATGCAGACGCATCAGATTACGCAATCGGAGCCGTGTTAACACAAAATAGAAAAGCGATTGCCTTTTTTAGTCGTACATTGAATGATACGCAAAGAAATTATTCGGCAACGGAGCGTGAAACTTTAGCAGTGCTCGCAGCTGTTCAAAAATTTTGTGTATATTTTGGGAGTTCTCCCGTAACAGTATATTCAGATCATGCGGCAGTTACCAGATTATTTTCAGGAAAGAATCTTTCGCCACGCTTAATTCGGTGGACCCTAAAGTTGCAAGAATTTAATCTCATTATCAAACACACACCGGGAAAAGACAATGTAGTGGCCGACGCATTATCTAGAATAAAGTTAGACGAGAACGGCGAGAAAGTAAAAATAGCGATGCTTCAGGCAAAGGTCATTGACTCTCGAGAGACTGTAATAGAAGAAATTGCTAGGGATCCCGAATTCGGAAATATTTATAATTATTTAAAAGACCCAGATAACTTCCAGCATATAGACATTAATGCAATACGAAGCAGAGCACAGAACTATGAAATCATTGATGGTCTCTTATTTTATACTAAAGTTACGAATCAAAATAGTGAATACAGACCAGTCATCCCGGCCAAATTAATTTTAAGTATCTTGCAAGAGCTCCACGATTCGCCTGTCTCGGGCCATTTTGGAATTAGAAAAACAATACAACGCGTACGCGAGGCGGTATATTTTCCGCAATTACAAAAGATAGTTAAAAATTACTGCCAGACTTGTCACACGTGTCAGATAAATAATGACGTAAATTTCCGCCCGGCCGGGTTATTAACTAGTATTGAGTCTAGGTTCCCCAATGAAATAATTGGTATTGACCTCTTAGGCCCCTACCCCAGGAGTCATGTAAATAAGGCACGATTTTTATTAGTCATTGTGGATCATTTCAGTAAATGGGTTGAGTTGATACCACTTAAGCGGGCTTCAGCAAAAGTCGTTGCAGATTCGTTTTTGAACAAATATATTTTAAGATATGGATGTCCAGCGAGGGTGATTAGCGATAATGGTCCCCAGTTTGTAAGCAGTACATTTAAAATGATGTGTGACAAGTTGGGCATTAAGCATATGAAAATGGTACCCTACCGCCCACAATCAAATATAGCGGAACGGGTAAATAAGAATATTGTAAAATTGATTAGAAATTATGTGCAAAAGCACCATTCTAACTGGGATGACTGCGTCGAAGAATTTGCATTCGCCCTCAGAACGGCTAAGCACGAGACAACGAAGAAATCCCCCGCCGAATTGTTTTTGGGCAGGAAGATAATGACCCCCTTAGATAAATTATTTTATGTGAAAGATAGAGCGCCGGAATTTCAAATGGGTGAAATAGAAAAAATGTTGAAGGAGGCAGAAAAGTGCTCCCGGGAAGCGCAAAAGAAACAAAAGATTTACTACGATTCAAAAAGAAGAACCGTAGAATATAAAGTGGGGGAGGAGGTGTTGAAACAAGCCCACGCACTTTCATGCGCAGCAAAAGATAAGGTCGCAAAATTTTGCCCAAGATGGCATGGTCCTTTTGAAATTACAAGAATAGTTGAATGCCGTGCATATTTAAAGAATGAGAAGGGCGAAGAGACTGTGGCAAATTTCGATCAAATTAAACATTATTATCGAAGAGCTAATAATAATATTTTGAAAGACATGTTGCAGGGTCCAGCCTCACAGAATTTTTCTAAGATTCAAGAGCCCCAACCAGGTCCCTCAAAAACAAGAGAACCCAGTTTGAAAAGGAGGTTACCAGAAGAGAGGAAGCCGCAGCCGAAGAAAAGACCACCCCAAAAAGAAAAAAGGACAAACGCTAAGCAACAGTCTCAGCAACCAAAGCGTCTAAGGAAGGAACGTCCAAATGAAAACACTATGAAAGCTCCACCACTACGGAGGGAACAGAACGGCGAGAAGCGAGCCGCCGAAGGTGCCAACCCACAACGAAGGAGCCTACGAGTGCAGGAGAAGGAACGAGCCAGTCTGGAGAGGGAGCAAAGACTTCAGCACAAACGGAAAGCGCCACCCACCATTCGTCCCAACAAGGTGTTTCTGGAGGAAAGAAGATCGACCAAACGAAAGGCAGCCCCAGAGTTTCAATCTAGGAGTAACAAGCAAAGAATAGCCCAAGCCACAGTATATCCAACCTTTCAGGAATGGACAAAAAAACGCCTAAAAGACTGGCAGAAAGATAAGTAGATTCTTTATTTTCTTTTAAAATTCACACAGTTATGTTTCTGATTTAAGTGCAAGTTGCAGATTTAAAAGGGAAGTTACCCGAGTCAAAAGCCGGTTGCCGAAAGCGTAAAGGACACGCTTGAAGGAACAACTTAATTATGCAGCGGAAGAAATTCGAGAGTTCAGTTGAAAAACTGTGAGACTTCGTGAAATGTTCTTTGTAATCCAGAACATGGGATTCATCGATTTTAGTCAAAAGACTCTCTGTAAATAGGAAATTGAATTGTGTTAATTAAAAGCAACTAGTACGTAAGTTGTATAGCAAAACTGTTGTATTATATTTTTCTATGTATAAATAATGAATGCATTTAATGTAAAACTGTTTTCTATGTAATGCATGATTTGTTGTAAGCCTTAAGCACTGGTTTTGTTTATATCGAATATTTTGGAAAAGCGTAAAGGATACGCAAGTTAAAATTAAAATGTAATGTAAAAGCGTAAAGCGCGCTAAATTAGAAAGTGAATATATAAGTGTTATTTAACGCAATGAGCATTTAAAGAAAATTTGAATTGAAGATTGAAAGAATGAATTATATGTATGAAATGCAATTGAAATGTTTGAATGTTGTACGTAGTGTTCTCTGGTTTCACACAAAAGTTTAAAGTTCATTTCATGTTAGAACCTCAGGGCATTTCAGATTTGTTTTAGGGGAAGTCTGAGGTCTTGAAAGTCGAAGAATTAACCCCAATAGAATTGAAGTCAGGTGGTAGTTGTGAACACTTGACAAAGTAAAACTGCGTGTTTTTCACAAACACCACATTTGGCCAGAGAACAAGGGGGAAGTTTTAAAAATGAATGAGTGTAAAATGAATGCGTTTGGCGAAAAGCGCTAATAGAAATTAAAAAACGCGAATACCTAAAGCGCGAATAAAAGTCATTACGGAAAGCATCAGAGGAAGGGAATGTTGTACTTTTCAGGTGAAATGTACTTATAACATGAAATTAAAATTTATTTCCTTCCAGATTGGAAGGAACCAGATAGTATCCAGCCAAATTCCTGATGGATCTTTTTGATGTGAAGACGGAAAAAGATATTCTATGTTAAAATATCTAAGACACAAACAGAGAGTTAAACTAAATTTAAAACTTACAATTGTAAAGGATGGCGAATAGGAAGGAAAATTTAGATTTAGAATTTAGCATCTTCACTAAAAGCCGATTTTAGGCTACTTAGTTTCAGACTACTAAATTCTGGGAGCAACTATGTAGCATTCATTATTTTAATTAACCAAATTATTTTTAGTTTGAACTTTCCTATCGAATTCTCAAAGTTTCAGTTGCTGCCCGAATTTAGCGCGAGTGAGATATTTATGCAAATCGCATATATCTGTTAGCAGTTAAAAGGCAGGAGTTAACGAGGGGAAAGACAGAGCCTTGGATTTATCGCCGTAAGGCTGTGCGCGCAAAGATTTCCTCTGTCTACTGAAAGTTCGCCTTCATAGGCAATTTGCAATTACCAGTGTTTTCTAGTGAAATTCGCATAATTGCACTTCACTAAGAGTTAAGCTTCCCTCGCCGTCCTATTTAGAATTAAGTTAGGTATTGAATTTGTTAACACACTTTAGTTTAATATTATTTTAGTTCAGCCCAAGTAGTGGCTTACTCTCAATTGGAAGAGTTGTAAATATTTGAATTAAAGGGTCACTTTTTTAAACCCTCCTTCTGACTTTGTAGTTCTTCAACACTAAAGGACATAGCCTAGATCTGCTCACTGTCCTCCACATAAGGTTTCACAGTTTATGCTAACGAAAAGAGTCAAGAGATTGAAGGAGAAACCTTACAACTTTATGTGCTCTTACTATGTAAGTTGCTACCTTGCCTAACAAGCAAGTGGAAGACTCGTAGTCCGAATCTAAGCGTACACACAGCTATTTTTTTACTTCAGCATCGGAAAATGTAATAACCTCTGCAATGGCGCCCGACAAAAAAATTGTGATGGTTGATACCTGTAAGCTGCTATGTACTGAATCCAGTTTTCAGTTCAACCTCTTGTGAAACGATACAGAAAACCCTACTTACACTAAATTTTGGTGAAACATAACTTCGAAAAGGAAGTCCGGAAGCTAGTCATTCTCAGAAGTTTCTTAAATCAAGATATTTATTGCTGTTGTTATGTTTTTTCACGCAGAAATAAATGCATACAAGGCTTGACAGTAGAGAAGTGCTGCTGAAATGAGGACATCCTAAAGCATTGTAACACACATTCATTTTAAGTAATAACTCTTCTTCTTGATGCACAAATTTTATCGCTGCAATAGAAGCTCAGATCTGATTTTAAAATGGTTTACTGGAACACTGATGTTTTAAACATTCCCGGAACGTTGTCTCCCAATGACAGTTTTATTTTGGGGGAACAGAGAGAATTCTGTGGAAACCAAGTCTATTAAGAAGAGTATATGGTTTAACTCGGATCTCCTGCATTTGGTTAAGAAATGTGTCACAATTATTGCTCAGCGTGTCAGAGCGTTATAATCCAGAAGAGGACAGAATTAATCATTTTCTTTCCGAAACTACAGGACTTTATGAAGTTACGGTTGCTGTCTCGCTATGTTACTGATCCAGTGAGGCATCTTGAGCACTGCCATTCTGAAGGTAAGGACAGTTCACACATATATGGTCTCCCATGATGAATCGCTTTCTATCAGATGATCGAGAACTTCCATATAGATGGCACAGTTAATTTTCACCTGGTCCAGGTGACGGCTTATTAACGGCTTATAGAGGCATCCGTCTTCAGCGTCTTCCTTCCATTTCGAAATACAGCATGCCTTCCAAACACATAGTCACATGATGGGACATTGCATCAGTAAACGAGACGAGAATTCCAGCGAGGTACAAAAATCTGTATTCGTTGACAGATATTATCAAATAAATTTTGCTCTGTATTGAAAAGAACTGAATAAACAATTCATTGAAGATTTCAATTAATTGTATAAAATAACATTTCACTCTTTTTTTTGATTATCAGTGATGTTAACATTATTCCCAAATAGGATCTTTAGAGCTCATCTTATAGTTATTTTTTACAATATTATGAGTTTTTTATTCCATGTTTCTATAACTTTCTGTTGCTTTTTATTTATTATTAGCCATTTACATGGCCAGCCGCCTAAAATAATTATCATAAAAAAGAAAAAAATATATATATATAAAGATTTTAGTGATTTAAGCTAGTGTTATTTCATAAAAAAATTTAATATTTCTACCTTGCTATCGCATGATTTAAAAACATGTTTATTTAAATCAATCGGATTAATGTAGAAAAAGTTTTAAAAACTGAGTTTATTACTTTTCAATCGCTTGATTAATTATTCATTAACAGACAGATTATTGAACGTTAAATATCCTGCATTTAACTTTAGAGTCATTAAGTTATTTTAAAGACGGAGACATTGAAAAATGAGCAATCTTCTAGCCGAGACTTGAACCTGGACCTCTCGAATAAGCGCCGATTGTGGTACCGTTACACCACGAAGGCAAGCAGAAAGGAGGGAGAAAATATCTTATATACTCTTCCTTTTAAAGGGCAACTGGAGATTAGGGGACCCAATCACAAAATTCTGGTTATGAAGAATCATCGTCCACCACCTTTTAGTTGTGTCATTATGTTTTTTGAAGCAGGAGATGTGAAAAATGAGTAATGCCCTAGCCCGGACTCATCTTACATTTTGCGGAATTACTGCAGGTGCGCTGGAGAAAAACATGTTTTATTTGAAACAGTGTTGCCAATGCTCTTTTCCAGATGACTGAGTTTGTTAATCAAAATTTTATTAAATTCGTACAAAATATGAAATGAATAAAAACAAATTATAAATTCAGAATTAGAGCTTCGAGGTACAGATATTCGGGAGGATGGCTATGCGTATTCAAATTCGGTGGCTCTAGGTCTTGTCGTTTGTACACAATGCGAAGAACATATATACATACATTATACACATATGTACAGATTGTTAATCCCTTAATAGTGGAGATCAATACTGTTTTGTTAAACATCTAGGCATTTAAACCAGAGCGCTTATGAATCTGATGCTTTGTTTTTTCCAATTTACTTGTGGAATATCGGTTTAATAGTTATAAAAGATAATTTTAATAAACTTCGAGCGACTGGCTCGTAAATAAAATTTTATATTGTTACTAAATTTATATGTATATAAATATAATTTTAGTGATATTGTGTGTGGGAAATTTAGTTTATCTTGTATAATATAACATGCAAGGTCTCAAGAGTGCGGAACATCACCGGAAAAGCAGGGTTATTCGCAAACTCAATTTAAGATTGAAATAAATAGGTGTCTCACCAAATTAATAAAGCTTTTAGGTACTAATTTTAAGAGAAATCCTCAAAAGCGGCCGGATTTCGCGACCATTTGGAGACATTGTGGTCTAATATCTATGTAACTGTAGCTGTATCTGGCCCTATGCTACTGTAACTGTGTATGCTTTCCAGCAATTTTTACTCCAACAATTTTCCCAGCCGAATCTGGTTATTTCTCGGAGCGTAAGAGAAAACTATATAAGACCACAGACAGCAGTAGCTTAGTTTAGTTAAGAGTTGAATTCAGCATTTAACTCAGAGTATTGACAGTCACTTTACGGGGCTTACGCATCTGTGGCTTTTTTTATACCATCTCGTATTTAACATTCTTAGTAGTTTGAAATTGTAATTACTTAATGTGCGCTATCATACTAAAAAGAGCTTTACACGAAATTCTGTGGGAAGTTTCAGAGCTGGGTAAAATCGTTAGGTTATTTTGAAGCCGGAGACTTGAAAAATGTGCAAAGCCCTCGCCGGGACTTACAGACGTAGCAATTTAACCCTAGACCGCTCGAATGCGTGTCAAATGTGCTTCCAATTACACCACGGAGGCATGTAGAAAAAAAGGGAGAAAAATACCGTATAACTGTTTTCTTTTTGAAAAGTAAATTTCATCAAACTGGCATCGGTTCTGTGTGCATTCACTGCACTGCAAACTTGTAGGCACGTAAAAATATAATTTCTTTTATGTGATTTAAATTTAGGTGAATCAGTTGACAACATAAATCTTAAATATATTTAATACGGTGTGGGAGAAATAGTAACATTAATATTGAAAATTATGACTGCAAAAATGAGCCTTTTTTACAAGGCTTAGCATGATGCCAAAAACAAAATATATTGTTCGAAAGATTACACCACAGTTAAATCAATCAGTGGCGCGGTACTACGTACAAAATTGTAGATAAATTGTGGATACGTTAGATAAGTTTTTATGAATGTTATGTCATTTAACATATGCAAATTTAGATTTATATTGAAAAAAGAAACAATGTATATGAAAGATAATAACATGCATAGTAATAAAATGCATAGTATGTTTAAAGCGGATACTGATTAGCATTCTCCAGTTGACAGAAACATTTATTCGCGATAGATTCAAATCCATAAAATTAATCACAATTTTCTTTTATTTGGAATGCAGCCCCTTTCCCCTGGGACTTTACCAGACCGACATTCACCTAACTACAGCTGTTAGGCATTTCCCAAGTATTATAAATTATAATAATTATTTAAAAACAGAAGTAATTAATATTAATCTCATATTTATAAACATTATAAAAGTTTTAAATAATTTTTTTTGACAAAACTACATTTTTCATTAATTATCATCTCATTCTTGTCCATTTTTATTTTATTTACAGCTGTAGTTTAAACCTAAAACTGACAGATTCGTTATTCTGTTGCATTTACATAAAGCTAAGTGTTAGTAGTTAAATTAGGAGAAGATGTAATCTTAGACTCGCTTAGATTTTGAACAAAACTGTAGATTTCACAACTATCAGATATAAATTCTTCGTCTTCAAAATTCAATCTAATTCTGAATTGTTGTAGTTTTCTTTAATTAGATAATTTTCAATTGTTCTTAAACACAAATTTTTATTTTTAACTACTTCAGCAGAGTTGCCATAAATGCTATCTAGTTTTCTGTTCTTTTCTTTCTGCTGCGTTGCATAACATTTGCACCAAGTGTCTCTTGATGATTTTTGAAATCTTTCATTTCGAATCATGACTGACAGTATGACAACTAGATTTTGTAATCTATTCTTTCCTGATTTCCTTCAAGGGAAAGTGGCATCATCTTTTGAAAAATGACCTTCACATTTTGCTTTCTTTTATAAAAGTTCAAAATGAATGAGCAGATGTAGATAATTGCTAGGCTTCAGTAAGTCACAAGCATGGTGAAAATCATACGTTGCAGGAAAGTCAGAATTCTCCTCTGTGAATCTCTGAAAAAGAATTCCATATAATTCATAGATTTTTTTAGCTAAGTATTTCACATCGAATTACCATTTAAAATTATCAAGGTAAGCTGCCAGTTTTCTTAAAATCTAGCCTCTCGTATGGTTAGAGTAGTAAATATTAAGAATATAGTAATTACAAAAAAATAAGGAATAGCAAGTATAAAAAAGAAAAATATACATTAGGATTTTTTTTTTTGAGCAGAAATCATGAAAAATGAGCAATGCCCTTTCCGGGACGCGAATCTCAGACCTCTCGAATACGCGCCGAGCGTGATGACCATTACACCACGAAGGTATGCTAAGAAGGGGGGAGAAATACCTTATATATGTAATGATTTTAATGAGTCCAGCTAGTGTAATTTCATAAACATATATAATATAATGAATGGTACATTTCATGCTTTCAATACAATTTTATTTAAATCAATTAGATTAAAAAGTAGAAAAAAAACGTTCTTATGAATTGTGTTTATTTCTTTCGTTTATTAATCAGTAACAGTATCAGGACTCGTATTTCTTTTTATCTGTTTGGGGAACATAACGTCTCCTGACTGGACAGTGAATTGACTGCAAACTATGTCCTATGGAGTAGCAAAGACGACAAGATGAGAAGGGTTAAAATTACCCTTTATTTTTTCCCTCGTTTCACAGTCGCTCCCGCACTCCAGGATACAAAGACCAACCGCTTGTGATCTGGACGTAAAAATATAAGACTTCTAATTAAATAAAGTTTAAATAAGAGCTAACTTTAAATATTTTACACAGATGGCTAACACTAAGACTGCCCTTTTAAATTGCTACGTCTGTAGTACGCATACTGCGGAAAACTACAATACGTCTTTAGCTTTCAAGAGGATTAAAAACCTCTGGCTGTAAAGGCGGTCAGTAACTGATGGCAAGCTCGCGTGTAGACTCGTGGCAAGATGGCTCACTCTCTCTTCTTCTACTACCTTCTACTTGGCAAAAACTTGACTTCGCTCTTGGCAAAAAGCCACAACTTAAATACCTAAGCGTTAGCAAGCACAATTTCCATAAACATATTCCCGCGTTAATTCTGTCCGGGAGTAGAAAATAAGAGATGATAATAAAGTTTTAAAATAAAATAAACATTAGTCAAACTTAAGATCCTTTCAACAGCCAAATTAAATTTTACAGTTAAATATCTAACGCTTTACTGAATTATAAAATGTTGGCGCGGGAAAGATAAAAGTATTTTATTTCAGGCAGTGAGAACATATTGTTTTAAATAGCCAAGTTTAGTAACTAAAACTGAATCATAAGTACACTGCTGGCCACCCAAATTTCAACACCAAGAAAGACAAGAGAAATCACAACAAAATTTATTTAGTAGATAACATGTTGACCAAGTATCAAATGATTAAATTTATAGACTTCTGTGAAGTGTGGTTCCTTCCAAAATCAGTAGCCAGAGTAGCCGCCATTGTTGGAGATCATCCCTGCCACACGCCTCAGCATTGATTTAAAGAGACTTTGGAAGTGTTCTTGAGGTACAGCAAACCAAGCAGCTTCCACACGTTGCCAAAGTAGATCTGGTGTGGCAACTTGGGATGTAACCTGGGTCAATCGTTCAGCAACCATGGGCCACATGCTTTCTATCGGCGAAAGATCCGGAGAGCGAGTCGGCCAGGGAGGCAATCCAATCTGGCGATTGACAAAGAGCCCTTGGACAATGCGTGCCACGTGTGGTCGCGCATTATCATGCTGAAATATGGCTGTGGAAAGCCCTGAAGGTAAAGAAGGACAATTGGCTCCAACAACTCGGAGATATACCACAATACCCGGTGCAGGATCAGTGTGGTGGTGCATAACGCAGCTGTTCAGCATCCTCTTTACACAGTGTCTCCAGACTCGAATCCGACCATCATGGTGTTGCAGACAGAAGCGTGACTCATCAGTAAAGGCAATTTCATTCCATTCTGCCATCCACACCCTTCTTTCATCGCACCATTGGCGGCGGAGACGTCTGTGGTTCTTCGTCAAGGGTAGACGAAGCAATGGGCATCTTGCGGACAGACCACTCTGCTGTAAACGGCGTCGAATGGTACGCGCAGACACTGGATGATGCGTTACAGACTGAATGTGCTGTGCTATGGTTCGTGATGTGACTGAGCGATCCGTCACTACCATGAGCACAATGTTCCTGCCATCACGTGTTTACAAAGTGGTGCACTGAGGTGGATGCGATCGAACACGTTGGTCCGTCGTACCCTCCTGCATCCAACTGTCGCATATCCGCATTACAGTTGTTTGGTTTCGTCCAACACGACTATCGATTTCCCTGAAAGATAATCCACACTCTGGGTAGGCCACTATTCTTCCTCTGTCGAACTCGGATACTTGATCAAGCGATGATCGTTGTTTACTACGAGGCATAATTGATCGTTTTTTTGAAAACACCACAAAAAAAAATACAATTGCCGAACTTGAAATCGTCGAAAACCTCCAAGCCTTAAATAGCGCTTTGAAGTGGCGCCACAGGCGCGCGTGATGTGCGTCTGCGCTGAAATTCTAATTATTTGCATATCTCACCTCCGCTAATGCATGTTGTAAATTTCATGTAATTTGCATTCTTCCTTCAGGGTGTTGCATTTACGGTGGCCAGCAGTGTATATTGCATTTTGCCGAATGGCAAAAATCTGGCGCTGGAAATAAAAATCAAGGAGATTAGAATAAATGGAGTAAGACTCCTCTGTATGCCCTTTGCAATGAAATTGAAACCATGGCTAATGCCTTGGGCAAGCTTTCTGTTTGGTTTTGTTTATATTCTAACTGGTGTTACATGCTAGCTTTCGACATTGAATGCTTATAAGTCTCCTGTTCTAAATTTAATATTTAAAGTAAATTATTTTCTACTTAGAGAAATCACAAGGATTGTAAATAACTGTTCCAAATTCAATAAAATCTATGTGCAAGGAAATGTGTATTAGGTACTATACTACATGTTAAAACCTAGAACACCAGTAAAAGTTTCAATGGTATTACTCAAATTATGCATAATGACACTTTTCTGAGCCTTTGGACGTCGATACTTGCTCTCAAAGTCAGTGTAATTTTATCTAACACTACGTTTCTCAGTCTTCTCCGTATGCTATATTGCAGCCATGGTAAGTCATGACGTCACGTTGTCGACATTTTTCTTGGCTTCATTTTTGTGGCGTTAGGCTTATTCCAATTATTCTAACCTCCTTGACTTTAAAACATAACATGGCTTTTAAAGCGAAACTAAGCACTAGTTAGCAAACTGCAACTTTTAGTTTAATAAGATGTTGTTGCTAATTTGTTTGCCGAAAGCCAACAGTCTAGTTCCCTGATAATAAAAATATTTTATTTCGAACAGTTTTGCCATTACTCACTTTGTTAACCAAAATTTCCTTAAATTCTTACAAAATATAACATGAAAAACAAATTAGAAAAATTCAAAATTCGAGCTTTTAGGTGCTCATATTCGGGTGGAGGACTGTCTAGTCAAAATCTGTTAGCTCTAGGTCCGCCCAATTCTTTACAGTGCGAGGAACATGCATACATACGTGCATATTGATACTTCATTATATGTAACAATATAGAAAGGATTTTTTTGTGTCAAATAATGGAAAATATAAATTTGTATATTCAAGTTTCCTTCATGGAAGGGCAATATCATACGAAGCGTTTGGTTGCAAATCTGAAAAACATATTCATAAAAAACAGCTGCGTTTAATCCATCATCAATTTCAATATCGCATTATTTGTAAACATTTTATGGTTTGGAAATAATACTAATGCTTAAGTTATAATTATAAATAAATTTATTTAATTTTTATCTATACTGTCTGTTTTCATTGGGATAATGTTTCGGTGAGAAAACAAGTGTATTTTACTGAATACAGGAAGTGTTCAACCGTGGCAACAGTGATAAAGATATGGAAATTAATAATGCTAAATTAAATGGTCTTAGCCAATGATAACCTGCTTTAGTTTTTGTGGATGCCTTTAAGTTGCATCCCAAATAAAATCAACAAATGGATAAATTATGTAACCGCAGAAGCCATAGATCCTTCGAGATAGTTCTATCAGGTACGAAAATTAAGGGCATATCTTCCAATGAGGTGTGTACTACTATCACACCGCCCAGCAGTCAAATGCACTAATCTTTTTTTGGTTCCTCGTGGTTTTGCACGGTTCATCGTGGGCCACCTGGTAGGATAGTCGTGCTTTCTAAATAGACAATGCCTTCTTCAAGATTTGAACTCGAGATAATAAAATAACAGAGGACATCGCTAACTGAACCGAAGAAAGCAACGTTAAAATATCTGATGCTATAATAATTAGTTGCATATCTTTTTTTTTGTTTTCTTAAAATAAGCATTAAATTTAATCAGATCTTGGTGTGAATTAATTGAAAATTATCATCACGGTCTGTTCTTGGAACCGAAAATGAAAGCACATATATTTTTTCTTTTCTAGCTGTCAAAAGTTTAAAGTTATATTGTAATTTCACTTACGGTGAAATGATAACACACTTATTAACGAAAGTTCCTTTTCGAAATATATTTTTGCTGATATAAATGACAGGTATCCGGTTGCAATCTATCTCAATTGCAAAATATTTCTTAGTGGATAACATTGTAATAGAAGTTGAATTTTATTTCCCTAGATGGAAAAAGATATTGCTTTTTTAATCTTATATTATCTTATTTATCTCTTAAAGTACCTATGAGTGATCTTCGTAAAATCCCTTTCATACAAAATAAAAATATTTGAAGGGTGGAAAGAAGAATACATAGAAGGAATAAAAAAAAGCAAAATTTTGGTGTGGTCGCGAGGTTAAGTAATAAAAATTCGGGAACTTTTAACGATCTGGGATTTATTTGCATTAATAGTTCTGCGAAAAACCTCCTGATCACAAAGATTTATATTAACATTTCAGCGGAGGGTTTACTATTAGAAAAAAAAATCAATAACATAAATAGCTAATCGTACCTGAAGAAATATATAATGTAGTGTACCTTCGAAAATCTTTTGGAAGTTTTAAATTTAAAGACACTAATTTTGGGAATTACAATATCTATCATTTTATACGTTCCTCTGGTTTTATACTTTATTTAGGAAAACTTCATATTCATTATGAAAAATAAAACAAAATGTTCGACTCTTGTACAGCGAAAACCGGCCGAGATATTCAATTTCAAAATTTTGGATATCTGACGTTTTCATCTTGCTTTCAGAGTAATAATCACTAGTGATACTAATACAAGCTATACTTTTTCCTGTAAATGCCCTTCAATGACACTCTGTTGCGATTTACTGATTTGTGTAATTTATAATATAGGGTGTGTCGGTTATTGTCATGTGCGTTGATTTTTATTTCAAATTTAATGTAATATCTTAGTATAAACTTATTAAGACATTTGCCAATTAAAATAAAATTACTGTGAGTGAACTTATAATTAAAATAATGAAATTTTAAAGAAACAAATATGTTACTAATATATTTATATTAAGCTAGATGGCAAATCTCTTCTCCCAGTGAGCAAGTACATTCATAATTTTACAAATTTTAAGAACAAGATATCTTTGCTTAATACGGAATCTTTTGAAACGAATGGCATTAGCTGCGGGAATTTTAATATACAGTTGTTTCGTTAGGAAGGTTCCATTATATAATGATATAGAGATTCAATATTCCCATAGGCACAATGATCAGTATTGGTTAATCCATGTTTATAGTAAAACACTGCGAACAGACCATGTCCTATTACGTACCTTGATAAGTGTGGAATCGAAAGCTCAATTTGCAGTTTAAAAGTACCGAAGCCGGAGACTCCACTGGTGTGCAAAAAATAAGGACCAGACGGTTTTTTCAATATAACTTTGTACAAAAGCTTTCCAAATCAACACATTTAATACCGTAAGATCCCCAATACGTAAGGACATGAGTAATGTAAGCAACACTTACTAAAAGATAAATCAGAGGGATAAAAAGAAGCTCTATTGAAAAAGTAGCATGGAGCGCAATGCGACTGAAGGTCGAAACATCCCTGTGATGGGTGTCCAGCAAGAAACATCCGGTCTTTAATAAGGGATATGATCTCCTCTGACTGCTAGGCAGGTTTCACATCATTTGTGCATGCTGGATATGTGGTTGTTAATGAGCTGTTGAGACACTGCTGCTCGTTCCTCTTGTAGCACCAATCGCAATTTCGGAATCGTTACTGGCGATAAGTTGCGTGCTGCCACGGGTCTCCCTAGTAAGTTCCGTACATGCTTGAGGGGATTTAGATCCAAAGACCTTTCCGACCAATCCATGTGTTCAATATATTCACTCTCCAACAGCTCTTCGACAGTAACTGTGCGATGAGGTGGAGCGTTGTCGTCCATGAAGAGGAACTGAGGACCCATAGCCCTTGTGAAAAGACGCATGTAAGGAAGAAGAACCTCGTTACAATAGCAGTCCCAGGTGACGAACCTCCTTGGGAGATATGAAGGTCGGTCCGGCTACCAAGCATTATGTCTGCTCGAACGAGAACTCCGCGACCTCCAAAACAGTCCCTTTTGATGACGTTGAAGGGGTTATTGCGTGTTCCCCGCTCTGTCCAGATGTGTATGTATCTAGAATCGCAACTCAGACTGAATCTGCTCTCATCTGTAAAGAATACTCGTCTCCATTCACTGTCTCTCCAATTCCGGTGTTCCCGGCACCACAGAGAACGCCTTCTCCGATGGGCAGGCGTTAGAGGTACACACCGTACAGGGCGTCGTGCAAACAGACCACCACCGTGAAGTCTTCTGGCCACGATAAAACGTGATATCGGTCGTCCAGTCGCCTGTGTCGTGTGTCTAGCGATTTCTCCCGCTGTCTGCCGCCTGTTTCTTCTGGCTTGTAAGGCAATATACCGGTCATCTGCGGGTGTGGTTCCTCGTGGAGGACCTCGTGGGACCTCGTGGACGGATAGCTGTTCCTGTAGTTTGAAATTGTCTCCAAAGTCGTGAAACGATGCTGTGAGCAATTCCGAACTCTGCAGCCACACTTGTCACACTGTGGCCTTCCTCCAACTTCCCAATGATTCGACCTCGGGTAAAAGCATCCAGATGTCGTCTAACAGATTGATTATTCGCCATTTCTCGCTGAGCAGCAACTCGGTGTGATGTTAACTGCTATACGGCGTGCAATCTCTTTGCCAGAAATACTGATCTTACACCGACAACATGCTTTATACTACTCAGACACTCCCCATTACGTCTACCTGCATATCTGCGCATGTGCTACCGTACATCATCTTACTTAATCTCCTGATTGGTCTTTCTGTCCGCTCTGCCTCTTCGTTCAGCTGATATGTTAATTTTTCGACTTCGTGCTTAATTTTTGCACACCAGTGTAAATTAAAAATACTACTCAAACGAAAATTATTAGTAAATCACAGAGCAATGTCACTAAAAGATATTTAAGTGATAAAAAATCAACCTCGAATTGTTAGCCAAAAGGGTTATTAGTCTCGGAATGCGATTTGAGTTGTTTCACTTTTCATTCAAGTCTGTTGCCGTTTGGCAAAATGTAAGATATTTGTTTTTCAGATTTTATATATCTGTTATTGAATAAGAAACTAAGGTATTTGAAAGCAAAGGATGCAGTTCTTAATAACAGTATATTACATTACGTATTTTGTTTTTCATTTTTTAAATATACGAAATATACGTAACGTTCCCATGTTAGTATAAAAGTGTATTCATTTAATATCCTATAAAATATTTGGCTATCCCAACTGAGCCATGTCTGTCGGTAATTTCTAGCGATAAATTATTAAACTCTAAAAAGAGCTCTTTTCTGTGACTGTTAAAATCTGAACCTTTTCAGACTTTTTTCAATAATTCATTTTTTAATCAGCCCATCAAGAAAAACCGGAAAAAACGTCAAGAATCTCAAATTTTGAAATTAAATATTTCGATCAATTTTTGACATAAGAGAATCAGAGGCTTCCTCCTGTAATACTTACAATTAAAAATATGTAATCCTTTTAATGAGTCCAGCTAGCAGTTAATAATGATAAAGAATTGCGTTTTTTGCCTTTGAATCATTTATTTTAATAATCAGTAACAAATAGATTAAATATGAAAGAAATTAAAGTATCTTAAGCTTCACCAAATGGCAGCAAATTGGCGCGTGGGAAAGCAAAATATTTTGTATCGGACTGTGGCAGCATATTTCTTTTAAATAGCTGAGCTTTGTATTTTATTTATTTATTTATGATCGGAAGTAACCGATGCCAGTTAATTCACATTGAGAGTAATGTATCTAACAGCAGAAAGAACGATACCGCTGTAATCCTTCTTTAATTAATGATGCAAAAAGTATAAGGTTTTAGTTAAACTAACCAAGTTTTATTTTAATTTAAATCTTTCTATCTCTTCTCTGTTTCAACTTCCCGTCAGAAGAAGCGCGCGTTCTCAGCTTATGCTAATTTTGAAGTACAGCCAAGTACTATTTAAACCAGAGGTAGAAACCTCTGAGTGTGAGAGAACTTTAGTCTCAGATCACGGTCATTCTGCTCGACGTTCGTCTGACCAGCTAGTAGCTAAAATTATAAGCCATAGTGCTTACTACGTGATTGCATATTGAAATAAATTTGAAGTGCGATAGTATTAGTATTTCTTGCTACGCACCAGTTAGTTAGAGGCCAAACTCCGCGAATTGCTCTGTGAGCAAAGTTTCATTTCTATTTAGATTTAGATATTTATTTAAATTTATTTGATTTGTTAAGTTAGGCCCAAGTGTGGTCTTTTACTTTCTGTATCTCTCCCGAGTTGGGAAGTGTGTAAATAATACTGATTTAATAAAAGAGGATTTCAAATCCCTTTCAAGTGCAGTTATTCGCCAGTACAGTACCTACATCAGAACAAAGCCAACATTCTTTCAGCTCACTGTTCCAGTTCAGGACTTGAGAAGAAGAACCCTTGTAAGTACTTCACCATGTTTTCTAAAACTATGCACAGAGTACTAAGTCCTGATAAAAGTACGATTCATAGGCATACCTTTTTCAATTTGATGCGATACGGAACCCACATAGAAAATTTCTATAGAAAAATAAGTTAATTCTCTCTCATTATATCAACAGCAATGACACACACTTTTTAATGATTTTCGTCTTTCTAATCAAATGGCCGTAAAATCTCAAGTTCCATCCAATAATTCACCTATCTCAATTTTAGTGGATTAAATGTAGCAAAAAATTGATCATAACTGATCAGAAATCAATAACGCGAACAAACAAACACACAAACAGACATTCTTTTATATATATATTAGATTTTGTAAAACTTACAAATTGTTTGTTAACAAATTCTACGATTTGAAAGCGAGCAGTAGCAGCAGTTTTCGAAATAAAGCATTTTTATCTTCAACGCGCGAGACTTGCCACTCGGAAAAATGAGTGCGAAAATTAGCGCTTTCAGAGGTCTTAATTAATATCTCGGCTGATTAAAGCGTACGAAGATGGGAATAGTTGAAATGCCTTCCAATGAATTTTTGGAATCGAGAATAACGTATTTAATATTTGGCAATGCTATTTTTATTTCATCGTAAATTAGGAATTTTTTATTAACAAACTCTAGGATTTGAAAGCGAGCAGTAGCAACACTTCTCGAAATAAAGCAGATTTTTATCTCCAGCGTACGGTACTGTTGCCATTCTGAAAAATGAGGGCGAAAATTAGCGTTTTCAGAGTTTTTAATTGACATCTCTGATTTAAGCTTTTTTTTTTAAGTCCAAAGGGGCTTTGTCCCTGAAGGGTTATAGTTTTCGTTTTGCAATTTTGCGTTGATTCACTATAAACGGTTGTATCACTTTTCAAATTATTGCCACCAAATGTTTTCGCCCTGTATTATGTTTAAAGAAATTAAATAATGAAGAATCTGCATAAATGTGCGTATATTTCTCCAAATGTGATAAAACAACGGTACATAGAGCCATCCAATTTTGAATAACGTACGTTTTCACCCAAATATGCGCATCTGGAAGTCCAAATTTAAAACTTGGAACTTCTTTTATTACCTATTCCATATTTTGTAAACCGTTAACGAATTTTTGATGAACAAACTCAACGATTTAAAAGCGAGCAATAGCAACACTCTACGAGAAAAAAAAACTTTTTTTATCTTCAGCGCGCGGAACTGTGTATCGGAAATTCTAAACATATGCTCAAATTATTTTGCGATATTGCTGGTTGAACTGAATTTTCTGGTTTAAGGGCGAAGAACATGATATTTCATAAATAAAGGCAACACACAAAACGTTAAAATAACGCCCTTTTGGACGTAATTTAAAATCTGAAACCTTTCAGGATTTTTTTTTCTTATAGACCAAAGGGGCTTTGTCTCTGGAGGACTATTGTTTTCGTTTCGGCATTGTGCGTCTGACACATTAAATGTCGTTTTACTTTTCAAACTGTTCCCACCAAATATTGCAGTCCTGTATTATATTTACAGAAATTAAATAATGGAGAATGTGCATAAATGTATACATGTTTCTCGCATTGTGATAAAACGACGGTACCCAGAGCCATCGAATTTCGAAAGACGTAATCCTACTGCGAATATGGGCATCTGGAGGCCCAAATTTGAAATTTGGAATTTACTTTATCGATTTCGTATTTTGCAAATCGTTAACGAATTTTTGATTAACAAACTCAAGGATTTCAGAGCGAGCAATGGCTACGTTGTACAGAAAAAACATTTTTTTCTCCAGCGCGTGAGACTGTGTATCGGAAATTCTAAGGGTATGCTCAATTTAAAATTATTTTTTGATATTGCTCTTAAACTGAATTTTATGTTTTAGGTGCGAAGAACATAATATTTAATAAATAAAGGTAACACACAAAACGTTAAAAAAACTTCCTTTTGGGCGTAATGTAAAATCTGAAAGCTTTCAGATTTTTTTTTTTTTTAAGTGGACGTCGACCTTTCCAAGTTCCCAGAAAAGAGCTGTAGAAAGTTGGTCATGATAGCTATAGTAGTGACCGAGTTAATCGAGAAAAAACACACAGACTTGCTTCTTCCTAGATACAAATTTACTTAAATTTCAGAAATGAATATATTGCGCTTTACCGAGTGCCAACCGAATTCTTTTAAATCGCTGAGTTTTTCTGATTAAAGTTGAAACGTGGTGTCTTATGCTGTGCCAAGCGGCAAAACATTGTTTTTAAATCTTCGAGCTTGCTAATCAAAATTGCATTAAATTCGCACAAAATATGATATGAAAAAATTCTGGAATGGTTCAAATTTTAAATGTCTCCCAAAAGAACTCTTTCGAAAAATTTCTATGATTTATCAGAAGAGATTATTAGTAGCGATTATCAGTAGTGATGGCCCAGGTGAAATAGCGAAACATATTATAGGATACTAGATGAATATACATCTAGACTAATACGGGAACGTTCCATAGCTTCTGTATATTTGGAAAAGGGAAAACATAATTCTATGAAATTGTTTAGGGGTTTTATTTAGATACGTGATGAATCAAATGCGTTTTTTTTAAATCAGTCCGATTCAAATGTAAAAAAGCAATAATAGTAAGATCTCCATCTGTAGCTTTTAACTACCTTAGTATGTTAAACTATAACAGATTAAATTTGAAAAATCAATATCTTATATTTTGTTGAATGGCAATAGACTGGAATGAAAAGTGAAACAAAACATTTACAGTGACCGATCCAAAATCGTGATTCGAGGCTAATAGCCATTTTGGGCTAAATAACTCATTTTCGCTTTAGCCAAAATATTAATGTTTTCCATTTGCCATCTAAACTAAAACTAAATGCGAATTTTTTTTTTCATGGTAAAAAAATAAAAATAAACGCGAAGAGCATTTTTTAAAACCTGGTGGTTTCGCTAAAGCCTTAACTATCACGTACATCTTTCTCTTTTAAGATCTCTTCCACGATTTTCTTTACGAAATTAGCGTGCTTGACCTTCTTTTCTAGTTAGAATTAATAATTATAGTTATTTACTCATTACCTTGCCCACATCTCAGAGGCCCAGTTTATTATATGATAATGATATGTAAAGTCAGAACAATTGCCCATAAGATAGAGCATTATTATTCGATGTCTTGGCACGCTTTTACCTTATTTTTGTGAACGTATTCAAGTGTGAAGCGATGAGTTCCGTCTCGAGTTAACACTTTAAAAATCGTTCCGCTTGAAAGGTTGATTTTAAAAACAGGATAATAAAGGTTAGCTAAGATTAATAACGCAAAAATTATATGCATATAATTTTTCATCGTTCTCACTTAGTAGTGCAAGATCATTCAAAGCAGGTAGGTGGTTAGCATAATTTTAGGTGGAATCTGCTTAGTAATGATATTACTTAATTATACCAATTTAAATATTAATCTAGTATAATTTAAATGTTAATTGTTCCTAAAACTAGATTTTCATGCCTCAGTGAGCATCATTACTCTGATTTCTTTGTTGAAGACAATCAATTGTTGCATTTAAGATCATCCAGCACTAATAGTTAGAATAGTAACTTTATAACGTGACATGAATATCCTGCTTTGAATAGCAAATTTACCGCATCCGAAATTTACGAGATTATTTTTGAAAATGTTAGGGGATTTTCTAAGTGTAGCTCCAAGGTGTTATATTTATATTGCCTGAAAATTCTTCATTTCAAAATATTATATATCTCCATTTTATCAATTGAGTGCACCTTAAACCATTGGCCAAAAGTATTACACTATATTTTTTAGATATTTTTTTAAATAGTAATGAGGTACAAAATGTTTATCTGGAAACAGTTATGAATATTTTTATAAAGTTATTTAAATTTGTAAAAAAATAAAAACAAACAAACAACCCAACTTGTAGTTCAATTTATACACAATAATATTGTCTAGCTAGTTTGTTTTAGCGGATGTTTCATTGTTAAGCCAATTTGCTGAAAACTTTGAAAATTAAACTCTTGCGCAGCCAGGCTCCTAAAATATTTATAATGTATATTTATATATATACGCATGCGTGTGTATGTGGTGCTGGTCGCTTGAAGCCAATGTAATGCGCACGCAGCGTCGTGATCCAGCCGTGACGTCATCCTTTCTATTAAGCGCTCCCGTGCTCCCAATGCAATAAATCCGAAGCATTCTGGATGCAGACGATCGACGAATGCAGAAGCAGAGGTGCTGCTTCTGTAAAAGACTACTATTCGACGAATAATTACCTTTTCTTTTAATTATTAAATACCTTAAATGTTATCAATGTTAGTATTCGTCTTCATTAAAGTGTTTTTCGTTAATTAATTTGATTATTATATTCCCATATATATATATATTACATAAATAAATCCACTACTTAAAAAGACCAAAGAAAAAAATGATAATAATTAAAATACATGAAAAATATATAAATGAAAATAAAACTGATACATTTCCTCAAACTTAATTTAAGTTGAACCGAAAAGAAAGACAACTTATTACAGACAGTTCCCCGCTTAAGACAGACTTAAGACAGTATTTTTGAAAAATGTAAGCTTTAGGCCTGATTTTAATGCATCTATCTAACAGAACTATACAACCCAGCCATTAATTAATAATTAGTGAAATTATCTAAGATTACTGTCTTGGATTCGCTTAGTTTGCTAATTAATAATGGAATTTTAAACAAAAATTGAATATTATCCTACGTTTTGCTGAACGCTTATACACTACAACCTAGAAAAAGAAAAATATTTTAATCCATGCAGTCGCAATACATTTCTTTAACTCTCTGAATTTTTGGATTGAATTCGAAAGCAAATACACAGTCCAGTCACATTAATGTGACCATCTGTCAAAAGCCAGAATAACCACCTTTCGCAGAGCGGACTGCTGCGAGACGTGCAGGAAGAGAGTCACATAGGTCCCTGAAGGTGTTCTCTGGGATGTTGAGCCATGCCGACTCTAATGCCGTGGCCAGCTGCGCTAGATTACGCGGTTGAGGATCCATGGCGCGAACAACTCGATCGAGATGGTCCCACAGATGCTCGATTGGGTTTAAGTCAGGTGAGTTTGCTGGCCAGGGGAGGACGGTAAACTCATCCTGGTGCTCTTCGAACCACGCACGTACACTGGCAGCTGTATGGCACCTCGCATTGTCCTGCTGGAAGATGCCATCATCCTGAGGAAAAACAATGCGCATGTAGGGGTGAACATGGTCCGCAAGGACAGATGCGTACTTGTATTGATCCATTGTGCCTTCCACAATGATCAGTGAACCTAGAGAATGCCAGGAAAACATTCCCCAGACCATAATGCTCCCGCCTCCAGCTTGGACCGTTCCGGCAATGGTTGCAGGGTGGTTCCTTTCAGAGGTTTCACGCCTTATACGCCAACGTCCATCTGTCCGATGGAGCATAAAACGCGATTCATCCGAAAACGCAACCTGTCGCCACTCAGTGGACGTCCAGCTGCTGTACTGGCGTGCAAATTCTAGCCTTCGCCGTCGATGAACAGCAGTCAGCATAGGTGCACGAACCAGGCGTCTGCTTCGGAGGCCCAGACGCAGCAATGTTCGCTGAATAGTACTTTGGGAGACACTTTTGGTAGCCCCTTGGTTCATTTTGGTGGTCAGTTGCTCAACGGTAGCCCGTCTATCTGCCCGAACGCATCTCCGCAACCGTCGTTCGCCTCTGTCATCTATGGCCCGTGGTGCACCACATTTGCCACGTCGCTGATTTTGGACAGACCCATTTTGCCATGCACGGTACACTTTTACCACGGCGGCACGCGAACAGTTCACAAACTCAGCCGTTTCGGAAATGCTTCCACTCTTGGCCCGAAAGCCAATGATCATGCCCTTTTGGAAGTCGGATAAATCGCTTCGTTTCTGCATTACGCCAACGATTGAAATGTTTTCCGAAGCCCTAACACACCCTTTATATACGCTCAACTGCACTGTGCTGCCACCTGCCTTCTGTGATTGGTTATTTAACTCTGACATGGAAAGTACGTGGTGGTCACATTAATGTGACTGGACTGTGTATATTGAATTCTGCCAAATGGCAACAAACTTTTTTTTATATTGATGAGTTTTCTGATAAAATTTGAAACATCAAAATCTTACAATTTTTTACAGCAAAACTTTTAAATTCCTGAATGTTTAATCAAAAATTCCTTAAATTTGCACAGAACGGGAAAAAATATAAAAAAGTTCAAAATTTAAAAGTCGAGCTTCGAGGTGCAAATACTCGGGTGGAAAAAATTGCAAATATTCAGGCTATAATTACTATCGAGTTTTCACAATGCAAGGAACATACATACATACAGATTCTGCGTTATTTTATAACAGAGATTAAAGCAGTTCACGCTAAAAAAGGCCAAAACTTCCAGGAACTGTATAAAATCCTCTTTTCTAAATAAGCAAAAAGAAGTCAAATTGTCAAAAACCTTTAATTCTCACGGAGAGATGTATAACATATTTTGGAAGCTTTAAGAAAACGAATTCACATTTGAATAGAAAGAGGACCTGGGCGAAAAAAAAGATGCGACATCATAACGTGATAATCAAAACTTTTAAAGAATCAGCAAGAAATTGAAGACAAAATTCTTGTGAAGTAGCTGCAAAGTTGTCAGAAGAAATTGGGCACCCAAAACTGGCAGGAGACTTGCAGCAGATGAAATTGAAATTCTTTCTCTGTAAAAAGTTTGTGCGATTCGAATTGTAAGTAGATATACCATATCTATGACTGATATTCTCATGCAGACTGGAAATACCTCTCGTGCTGCTTCAACAAGTCTTTCGCAAGATTTTTGGGATAGTAAGGTATTTTAGGTTAACTAGTTTTTACGATTTAAATCTTAACTATAACTTCTTTTTTCCTTTACCTCTCACAAGAATGCAAGAAAAATGTTTAAGGTGAAGGATTTTGAATGTTTTAGAGGTAGAGCATTTGGCAGCGCGCTTCACTTTTTACTGTCCAGCTCAGCCAGTTACATTCCGACATTAACGATTTGCTAGCCTATTTAAATTGCTCTATTAAAAGCCTGTTTTGCAGGCCAAAGATACACTGGTGTGCAAAAATTAAGGACGAAGTCGAAAAATTAGCATATCAGCTGAACGAAGAGGCACAGCGGACAGAAAGACCAATCAGGAGATTAAATAAGGTGATGTACGGTAGCACATGCGCAGATATGCAAGTAGACGTAATGGGGGAGTGTCTGAGTAGTATAAAGCATGTTGTCGGTGTAAGATCAGTATTTCTGGCAAAGAGATTGTACGCTGTATAGCAGTTAAAATCACACCGAGTTGCTACCTCAGCGAGAAATGGCGAATAATCAATCTGTTAGATGACATCTGGATACTTTTACACGAGGTCGAATCATTGGGAAGTTAGAGGAAGGCCGCAGTGTGACAAGTGTGGGTGCAGAGTTCGGAATTGCTCACAGCATCGTTTCACGACTTTGGAGACAATTTCAAACTACAGGAACAGCTATCCGGGGGCTTAGTAATGGTCGTCCACGAGGAACCACACCCGCAGAGGACCGGTATATTGCCTTACAGGCCAAAAGAAACAGGCGGTAGACAGCGGGAGAAATCGCTAGACACAGGCGACTGGACGACCGATATCGCGTTTTACCGTGGCCAGAAGACTGCACGGTGGTGGTCTGTTTGCACGACGCCCTGTACGGTGTGTACCTCTAACGCCTGCCCATCGGAGAAGGCGTTCTCTGTGGTGCCGGGAACACCGGAATTGGAGAGACAATGAATGGGGACAAGTACTCTTTACAGATGAGAGCAGATTCAGTCTGAGTTGCGATTCTAGACAAATACACATCTGGACAGAGCGGGGAACACGCAATAACCCCTTTAACGTCATCAAAAGGGACTGTTTTGGAGGTCGCGGAGTTCTCGTTCGAGCAGACATAATGCTTGGTAGCCGGACCGACCTTCATATCTCCCAAGGAGGTTCGTCACCTGGGACTGCTATTGTAACAAGGTTCTTCTTCCTTACATGTGTCTTTTCACAAGGGCTATGGGTCCTCAGTTCCTCTTCATGAACGACAACGCTCCACCTCATCGCACAGTTACTGTCGAAGAGCTGTTGGAGTATGAAGATATTGAACACATGGATTGGTCGGCAAGGTCTGTGGATCTAAATCCCGTCAAGCATGTACGGAACTTACTAGGGAGACCCGTGTCAGCACGTAACTTATCCCAGTAACGATTCCGAAACTGCGATTGGTGCTACAAGAGAAACGAGCAGCAGTGTCTCAACAGCTCATTAATAACCACATATCCAGCATGCACAAATGATGTGAAACCTGCTTAGCAGTCAGGGAAGATCATATCCCCTATTAAAGACCGGATGTTTCTTGCTGGACACCCATCACGGGGATGTTTTCGCCTTCAGTCGCATTGCGCTCCATGCTACTTTTTCAATAAAGCTTCTTTTTATCCCTCTGATTTCTCTTTTAGTAAGTGTTGCTTACATTACTCATGTCCTTACGTATTGGGGATCTTACAGTATTAAATGTGTTGATTTGGAAAGCTTTTGTACAAAGTTATATTGAAAAAAACCGTCTCGTCCTTAATTTTTGCACACCAGTGTATAACGCTGTTACATTTTGGAAGGCCGCAGGTATTTTTCACTAAAGTAACTCATAAGGTTTTAAATGCAAAAATGAGTTAATCGTGCTGCTAATTTTATATTTAGTTAGATATTTTTAGTAGAAATTATAATTAAAATTGTTTTATTTCCAAGTGTAATGCAGCACAAGACATATTTTTAAGAGAAAGCTACGCCGGAAAAGTAGAAATACAGGAGCACGTGCATTTTAACATTGAATAAATATAACAGCTTATTACGTAACATTGAATAATTGCTTATCTCGGTAATTTATATTGAATTTGAATAAATGCAGTTGACTACTATGTTGGCTATAACCATAATTCTACTCTTTTGCTTTCCAGAAATCTCGAGAAGCAGAAATTACTAGAATCTCTCGCGATCGATAAAAAGGTATAAAACACCAGACAGAGAATATCTCATCTCAGTTTTTTTTAGCTGTTGTTGTTATTGTTGATCGGATTAGCTTTATCTTTACTGTGCTTTGTGTTCTATTTAACGTTTTTAGTAGTTAAAAGTATAACTACTGATTATTACTGCGTGATATTGTGAACACTTGTACGAATATTATTCTGAGAAAAATTTCAGAGTTCTGTTATATTTCTTGTGACAAGAATAAATTTTATTATCCCTTTATCGGTCTTGTGCATTCAATGTTACGAACTCGTACGCACGCAACAGTAGCATTCATATTTAGTTATATTGCTTAAATCATAATCTAATCGATAAAATACAAAACCTATAGTAATAATAAGAAAACTGCAGTAGAAGTATTTTTCATTTTTAATTTACGCAAATAATATTATGACTTGACTTGACTCCTTGTCGATACTGAAGCTTGCCACTGTTTGCTAAACATGTTGAATTAATAAATAAGTAAAATTTCAGTAAAACTACCTTAAAATCTCTTACACTGTGTTTTATAACCGTCTTAAATATGTAATAAAAATATAATCCTTTCGTAATTATTTATAAGCCCTATATTATGAATACTTGCTTACGATAAAAAATATAAATGATGTCATCGAAAGCAAATTAAAAACACTTCTCCTTACAAATTAGTCTGTTGTTAGCGTATCAGAGAACAGACAATTTGTTAAGTTTATTTCAGTCATTGCGTTCGAGGTTGAAGTCATAATGTTTTATTGCCATATTATCAAAATGTAAAGAATGGAAAATGTGTAGATAATAAAAGATGTACGTTAACCGAAGCGGCCTTCTTTGAACAAAAATATAGGTGTATAAAATCTCAGATATGTCTTCTAAGAAAACTGAAAGCAACTCATCACGCTTATCTGGCAATAAAGGAATGAGAAAAAAGCAGAAAGAAACGAAAATTCTCACGCTTTCATATTAATAGATTAATAAGATTCCCATGAGTCATTAATTAAATGTCTTAAATTTTTCTTTTTGAACATTTGCATTCACTGTTCTTTCTTTACATTTTTTCCTACCTGTGCCGTCCAGGTAATGAACTAGTTCTTTAACTTAGGAAAGACTCAATCCATATTTTTTTAATAAAAGATTGGTAAAAAGGATAAAACTTATGCTAATATTTTCAGCTGTCTGTTTCCTCATTATTTAACTCTTGATTTCAAAGCATGGCCTTTAATGGAAAGGCAGAGGCCATTTGGACATTACTTTTGTTTTAAAACATGGTGCTTTGTTGTTGATGTATAGTGGACTGCATGTGTACTTGTTGAAGTCTAAAACCCCAACAGAACTTGCAGAAATCACAGACGTAATACTGATTGAACTTCTTTGTATACTTCCTTGAAAACGTCCCGCAGGCTGAAGAACAGCAACTGATCTAGCCCACCGACATCTAAATTGTATATACCTCGCAAAAACCACTCGTAATAGTACACATGGAGGGGGGCAAATGAAATTTCAGACCCTTAAAGCCCGAAGCTTCAAGCTCTCGCGTAAATTCGAGTAAATATATTTTTTTCTAAGGTACGCAAGATATCTCGATATGCGTCTTTAATCTTTCGTTCCAGATCTTTTTACATATTCCAAAAGAGCTTTCCAGTAAAAAAATGTAAGGAAAATAGCAATCCATCCTTATAATGGTATAACAACAATAAAAGTATAATAACAATAACAGTAAGATTTATTAAAAAAATGTTTGAACAAAAATTTTGATTTATTAAAACTTTGATTTATTAAAAAAATCTTACTGTTATTGTTATTATACGGTTTAACAACAAAATGCAAAGGCACTGGGTGAAATAGTGTATACTATATATAAATGAAGCACCTAACATGATTCTCTTAAATATTTTACCATTATCCAGATCAAAAACAATTTTCAACACTCCCTAGTGTTTCTAATCTCTGTTTGGTTAACGATTTCATGTCCTTTACAACGTTAACTGATCTAATAGCATCTTTGTTTTTTACAATCTTAGACACCAACACATTTGGCTTACGAAAATCAACAGCAAGCTCCCGGATTTTCAAGCCATTTTCATACTTCTCAACTATCTCTCTTTTTGTATCCCCCATGGTGATACTAATAATATTCTTCGTTATTTGACTCTTCTCATTAACTTCCCTAAAACTCATTGTTAATGAATCTCGAAAACTTACGGAAAAAAACACAAAATCACGTGAAAATTCAAGGTTTTAGAGCAGGTTATTTATTGAATATTATCAACAGGTGTCCTGATGCACATGGACAGTCGTAGCATTGTCTCCAGTCATTGACCTCGAGTTTTATTAGTCCAAAGGGATTTAGTCCCGAAGGACTATTACTTTCGTTTTGCGATTTTGCGTTGAATCACTCTGAATGCCCGTTTCACTTTTCAAATTGTTGCCACTAAATGTTATCGCTCTGCATTAAATTTTAAAAAATGAAAAATCTGCATAAATGTATGCATGTTTCTCGCATTGTGATAAAACCTAGAGCCATCGAATTTTGAATGACGTAATCCTACTGCGAATATGGGCATCTGGAAGCCCTAATTTTGAATTTGAAATTTGCTTTATTATCGATTTTATGTTTTGTAACATTTCAACGAATTTCTGATTAACAAACTAAATGATTTCAAAGCGAGCAATGGCAACACTGTACGGAAAAAGAAAAACATTTTTATCTCCAGCGCACGAGACTTACGGAAATTCTAAAGATATGTTCATTTTAAAATGATTCGACGATATTGATTTTGAACTGAATTTTATGGTTTGAGTACGTAGTACATGATATTTAATAAAAAAAGGTAGCACACGAAACGTTAAAAAAACGCGCCTTTGGACGTAATTTAAAATCTGAAATCTTTCAGATTTTTTTTTTTTTTTGTAAACAAATATTGTGTACCAGGCAAAAATGTTTTGGTCCACACAGGACATATACGAATTTGGACGCATCGCAAAACTGACGTATACCGAAGTACCGCTGTAAATGTTTACCAATATTTATTCTTACATTATACCTTGATGAGTAGAAAATTTCGTGACGGATGGAATTTTCCAAAAAAAACTGAAAATTTTCTTATTGAACAGAGTTTGAGCAGCCCATCTTCGATAAGGCTATGTCCATTAAACATAGAAACTGACTTCCAGTGCTTAAAGCAAGCGGAAAGAAACTGTTGAATGTAATAATTAACTTCGTTATTCGTTATCTTAAACCAAAGTATTTATTGGATTTATTCATTATTTCGTTAATCTGACAAGCATGTTTCTCGTCGTCTGATGCTCAGTATTCATAGATGTCATTATTTTCGGTAATTTACTAGACTAAATTAAATCACAATCAGAACCATTCACGACACTGAAAATCCTGATTTTCTTAAAACTCTTCTTAACAATTTTCTGCAAAATAATTTTGCATGCGCCTGTGATCCGTTTGCGTAAGTTTCTAAAATACTGCAGCTGTATTTTTACGTTAGGCATCATTAACTCCAGTCTTGCAAAACCTTTGAATTCCAGTTTTAAATGATTTTTTTTAACTGAGATATCAGGTAGTTTAAAGAAAGAAATTAAATTTGCATAATCGTAGCCACTTTATCACTTTTTGGACGAATCTTTTCACCATTTAGGATTTTTGGCTTAATATTCGCGAGAGGCCCTGCAATCCAAGATCTCGCAAACGGATTATTAAATTTTTAAAAATGTAGTAAAAATACAATTTGTCTTATGATGCTAGATCCTCTAAATTTACCTAAAGTAGATACTCCACTAATTTTCAGCTATGATTCAGATGGCGCCATGTGATATACCGGCTCTTGTATTTTCAATCAGCATAATATTTGGGATTGTTTCCTCCCACTAAAGATGAATTTTGAAAATTAAAATGGCAAAACTTTTGAAAAATATATTGTATTTCTAGGCAATGTAATTATTTTCGAACATTATGTTATTAATTCTAACCAAATGAAAATTTATTTTCAAGAATTAAATATTTCATTTCCACTTAATATTACATATTTCAGTTGAACAAAAAAAAATTTTAATAATTGCACGTAATATGAACATTAATTTAATTATATATTTCAGTTAACTAAAAAGAGAAAAATATAAAGCTTTTGGTAATTGTATTTTTCACTGCAATCTTTGTTTTACTGTTTATGTCTTTTGCAAGGTTTTATTTTAAAGAGGCAATTTGTCCAGAAGGGTTATTAATTTCGTTTCGGCATTTTGCGTCGTCAAAATGAAAAAAAAAAAAAAAAAAAAAGACGTTTCACTTTTCAAATTGTTGCCACCAAATATTAGAGCCCTGCATTCTGTTTAAAGAAATTAAATAATGAAAAATCTGCATGAATGTGTATATGTTTCTCGCATTGTGAGAAAAAAACGGTACCTAGAGACATCCAATTTTGAATAATGTCCACTCGAATATGGGCATCTGAAAGCCCAGATTTGCAATTTGGAATTTATTTTATTATCTGTTTCATATTTTGTAAAACTTTAACGAATTTTTGATTTACAACTCAACGATTTCAAAGCGAGCAATTGCAACACTGTCTGAAAAAAAAGCATTTTTTTATTTAGCGCGCGAGACTCTGTATCGGAAATTCTAAAGGTAGGCTCTTTTTAAATATTTTGTGATTTTACTGTTAAATTGAGTTTTATGTTTTAAGTGAGAAGAGTATGATATTTAATAAATAAAGGTAACACACAAAACGTTAAAAAAAAGCCCCTTTGGACGTAATATAAAATCTGAAAGCTTTCCGATTTTTTTACTTCTTTTACTTATTTTTTTAATTTGTGTTCTCTGTTTGGATGAAATTAATTTTTAAAACTCTTTACTCAACCGGATTTCTCAAAATTTTCATTGAAAGTATAATATTCTGTAGGATTTTTTTTTTAATTCCTGCAGCTATACTTTTTTTACTTAATATTGAATTTTGCTTTCACAATTCATTGTTCAACTATCAAACTAAACAACAAAAGATTTTGAACTTTAAGCTGTCCGATAAAGGCAGAAAAGATTATCCAAATCAGTTTTTTTATTACGAATTCCTGAATCATTAAGAATAAACATCGAACGCTGCATTCGTCACATTAGGCCTAAGTACAGTCATCAAAAACTGGGTTCATCGAATTCGCTCGTGTATGCTAAGTTGAGGCGAACATTTAAATGATGTGTTATTCAAAACATAATGTCATAAACTGCACTTCAAAATAATACAATGAGTGTGGTTATATCTGAAACAGTTTTCATTTGATTTGATTTTTCAATTTACATCATTCTTGTTGGAACACCCTCTATAATACTAATCTCAGTTATATGGTCTATACTGAACTTCTAAAACTACACATTTTGCAGTTCATGAGAGCATTTTAAATTTTAATGAGTAGATTCCAGTTGATGTTAAATAACCACCAACTCTCAATGTTGTTATCAGCAAATTCCTTGAAGGATCTTTATTATTTTTATCAAGGAAAAATGGTGGACGTTAAATATGACAGTCATAACACTTCTCCCTCGGCTTTCCAAACAAAGCCAACATTAAGCTTCAGACATGCCGCAGCTTTTGTCTAAGCTAATGAAAGAATCCGAAAACTGTATTGTCATTTCCGCTCGAAAGGCAAAGAATCCAGCATTCATCAGACGGTGCTCTCCAACCGGATATTAAGAGAAAGAAACTAACACATTGCGATTAAAAACCTTATTTAAAAGGCTCGCTTAGACAATCTGTAAATGACTCTGCACACAAGATTAAAATCTCTAAGAAAATTTCGTCAGTGGTGAATAAAGAAAATCATCTTATACAGCAGTAAAGGGTTTCCAAATTAAAAGGATAGTGTCAGTTCGCAAAAAAAATATTTTCGGATAATCCATGGGAACCATTTTTATTAGTAGAGTTAAATAATGCTACTTCTCAAAATTAAAGAAAAATTCGATTAAGATTAAAATTTTCAACCAGCGTATTCATTGGAATAAGTGCTTTATGCTAATAACCTACAAGTGAAAGTAAAACTGCGATCGCCCGGTGGCGAAGTAGTTCGTCACGCAGCTGCACCCCAGGTTCGGGGTTCGAACCCTGGGCTCGACAAGGTTGACTCAGTTTTACATCTCTTAAGTGGGCCGATAAAATGAGTACCAAGTTTACTTGGGTATTAAACACCGGGGGTCATGCGACAAGCTGATCACTTGTCCAGGACATATGCTGATGCATTCCAGGGCCTAAAGGTCAAGAAAGCAGAGAAAGGGCACTACAAGCCATAGCCCACCAGGGCTGTTAGCCACTGAGTTTATTTTAGAACGCAAAACTGCACTTCTGATGTACTAATGTATGTTCGAAGTAATTATGTTATATTAATCTGTCATAATCCAACTTTTGTTAATCGATTAAGTTCATTGTAATAATTGTATAAAGTGCTATTGTAAATGCATATTCAATACGAAAGTCTAGAATTAGTGCTAAGTATCTCTGTAAATGTACTGCCAGGCTGACTTCTGGTACGGGCAACCGAACGCCCAGCGGGTACAGTAGTGCGGCGGAGCAATACCTGTAAAAGTCACTGACGAAGTTCTGGTGCTCCGTCTACTTTTCCCTGTCCCTGCCAATCGATGCAACTGTTCTCTATCATTTCAGTTAAGCGGTATCTTACTGTATAACCGCAATACGCCGTTAACATCAACCCTTTGCAATCCAGAACATTTTTAAGATATGTGACTGGTAATTTTGAGATATAATTTTGATATGCGATTTTTAAGGCTAATATCAAATGAATTTCTGTATGGATTCTTGATTTTAACTACAGCAAATACACTATGTCTGTCTGCCTAAAAAGAAGGACATTTTCTTAAAGAATTTTGTAAAGGAACTTGATTCATAGAGGGTGCGTCAGAAAAATGTATATACACTTTTTACTTAAAAACTGATTTTCCAACCTACAAGGTTAAGTTTCTGGGAAAAGTTACGCTATACTCTAGCTTGAAAAATAAATGTTCTTTCTGGTCAAACTGAATGTTACAAATGGTGTTTAAATTAAATGTTCAAAAGGGTGGCCTTCTACATTTCTGAGTACGAGTCACGACTCATTCCATACTCCGCAGCCAAGTGTCCAATGGGATTTCTGCACACACCGCTTGAATCTCATTCCAAAGAGTGTCAAGGTTACGTAATTGACGAAAGTGCACCTCATCTTTTACTGTGCCCCATAAAGTAAATCGAGCGGCGTAAGGTCTTGAGCGGTGTCGGGCACAATTTTGTGAATGGGTTCAGATGCTTACACGTGAACCGGGATTTACGAGTAGCATTATTTGGCCTGATGCAGCACAATTTAAACTTAATGGAGCTGTCAACAGGCATAATTTTGTGCTGGATTGAAAATGATCCCCACATTACTATTGAAAAGGCTGTGAATTTGTGGGATGTCGTTTGGCTCCTAAGGTACTTATTGGGTCTTTCTGTTTAGAAGGTACTGTCATTGGAGAAAAGTACCTAACAATGCTTGCTGATTCTCCTTTTCCAGCCATTCTGCAATGTACGATAATGCCAAGTTTTATTACCAAAAAGATTTTTTTTTTGTACTACCATAGGGATGTGTGAGCATATCTGGAACAAAATGTACCGGCCATTGGACAGGACGAAGGGAACCAGTCGAGTTTCCTGCAGGCTTTCCAGACCTTACATTACTCAATTTTTTACGGGGCAACTAAAAGATGAGGTGTACTGTCGTAAATCACGTAACTTGACACATTTTGGGATGAGATTCAAGCAGTGTGCGCAAAAATCCTATTGGGCACTTCAGTGCGAAGTACGGAATCAGTAGTGACTGGTACTCAAAAATGTCGATGCTGAAGGGTACCATTTTGAACAATTACTCTAAACACCATTTGGGGAGTTCAGTTTAATCAGAAAGTATACGTTTTTTTCATACTGGACCATAGCCTTACTTTTCTCAGAAATTTAATCTTGTAGGTTGGAAAATAAATTTTCTATGACAGTTCAAAGTGTGTATACATTTTTCTGATGCAATCTGTATTTATTTCACATACAGGAAAATATATGGAATTCGAAGTAGTCAACTAACTTCTAGGCGTTCCCTGATTTCATTCATTCAGTTACTGATGGGCCTGTTATAGAACTAAGCCCCTTGATCCTCATGTTGCCAGCATATTAGAGGAGAAAAGAATGTTAGATTAACTAACAGTATTCATCAGTTTTAGTCTTTCAGTTGTTCATGGTTCGCAGATTTTTTCTGAAATATATTCATATCCTGTAATGCAGAATATACACATTTCTCGAATACAGGATTGTTCTTTATGAAAGTTAGCAGAGTCGTCAGTTTTAATTCTGAGCAGGAAACCTGAAAAATCCTGAAAGTGGCCTAGTCGGGATTCGAACTCCGAACCTTCCGATTGATAGTCGGACGTGCTTCCAATTATACCATGTACACTCTTGCGAAATATTTTTGCAGAGGCTGATAGAGCTTTTCAGTTATTCTTATAAGTAATCTTTTTACAGCAACGTTTCTCAATAAAATTGTATAGATGTTTTATGAATACTTTGCAGAACAGAATTCTGTAGAAATTTTATGAATTTTTTACGAAACAGTATTCCATGGAAATTTTGTGAACCTTTTACGGAACAGAATTCTCTAAAAATTTATGAATCTTTCACGAAAGAGAATTTTATTGAAATTTTATGAATTTTTTACGGAAAAAAATTCAAAAGAAATTTCATGAATTTTTTAGGGAACAGAATACTATAGAAATTATATCAATCTTTTACTGAACAGAAATCTACGGAAATGTAATGAATTTTTTATGGAACAGAATTCTATCGAAATTTTATGAATCTTTTACAAAACAGAATTCTTTTTAAATTTAATGAAACTGTTACGGAAAAGAACTCTATAGAAATTTTAATGAATTTTTACGGAACAGAAGTCTTCAGAAATTTTATGAATCTTTTACAGAACAAAATTCTCTAACAACCTTACTTTGCAAACGCGTAGTAAATTTTTATAAAAACCTTTATAAAATGGAAAAAAATTTTCACAGAAAAAGATTTTCAAACTGTAATTAAAGCAAATTTTTGAGTTCCTGTTATAGAATATAAAAGAGCAAAAATAAACGTTTTTTTATTCATAACTGTTTTGATCACTTTTGAACTGAAATTTTCCTTTTATTCTCTAGATTAATGTCTTTTAGCTTCTGAATTTAAGTAACATTTTGAGAAATTTTGTCAGGCAGTTTTGTTTACGTAATTAAAAAATTAAATCTCGTCAAAGCATAAAATCAATTTAAGTCACAAAATTAATTAAAACATTAAATTTATGATATTAATCTCAAAATTCTAATACCTGAAATAAATACTTTTAATTATTGTATATATGCCCCCAATATGAGAAATGGTTTCGCAGTTTTAATTAAACTTCACTATTGTTTAAGTTTAATATT
>KK119964.1:60714-78412 GCA_000611955.2 Stegodyphus mimosarum | reverse complement strand
TATTTTTAAGTAAAAATAAATAAATTAATAAAAAATTATTATTATTGTATTTTATTAAAAAAATCAAATGTATTAAAAAACTTTTATTCTTTCCTTTCCCCTCCATATCATAAATCATTTCAAAATTTAAACTTGATAAAAAATTCTATTTGAAAACTCAAATAGAATTTAACTCTTTTCAATTCCCAAAAGAGAGTTTTGTTGATTTTATAATGTTGCTAAATATTCAAACGCTTCTAAAAGATCTTTCGTAGAAAATGATAGAAATGAAACATGTTTACAATTGTTTAGGATTATGGCAAAATTTTTATAAACTGAACCTAATATTTTGAGTAGTTAATTCGATGTACATTACGTAAGGTTCAATACGTGGTACCACTAGAAACTCTGCATAAATTTTAATTGAATCTCTGCACTAAACTGTATGTAATATCTACGCATATCTCTACAAATTCTCTATTCACAGCTGTATATAGAAGTTATATCTAAAACTTTGTGGAACTCTGTTGAAGATCTTTTACCTGATTTATAGAACCAAAGTTCTAAATTGTTATAAAGAAATTTATCATCTCATTTTTTATAGAATTATGTAAGATAGAATTTCTCAAACTATGGTCCTTGAAACTTTCTTTTATGGAACTTATAGATTTCCAAAAAAACAAAAAATAAAGTTTAAATTAATTGCGTATACCGCACTATGGCTAAAAGCCTTGGAGTCTGTAAATTATACATGTTAATCGTCTATAATTTTTTTCCCTAGGACTGACGTTTTATAAAATTTATTACCGGTTATTCTATCTATGGAGTTCCCCCTCTAGTCTTAACAAGAGAAGAGGGATTTAAAGAATTATGGTAGTGATGCTGCATACGAGCATGCAATCCAAACGTAAATGCGAAAATCAGTAAGCTAATCCAGTTTATGAATGTGAATACCAACATTTTTTTGAGTTGTATTAATAAGACTATCCAAACTCTAATATCTTGAATGATTAAAAACAAATATAAATTTTCTTCTATTAATTTAAGTGTTTAATCTAAAATTAAATGAATTTTAATTAATTGTATTTTTAAAATATAAGTATGCTGTTAGTAACCTATGTTAAAAAAAGTTACTTTCAAAGAGGAAAGAGGTCCGAGGAACATTCTAATGTATAAAGGAGATCTCCACTTGAGAAAAGTTTGAGAAACATTGCTGCAAGAGATTTTTTTGTAAGCGTAAGCTGATAAGAGTACATAAATCCGTTGAACACTAGCAACTCCTTTCCGAGATCAATTACTGAAGAACAAATAAGCTGAAATCGATGCAGTACTGAAGCGGATGCTGAAGGTTAAGTGTTTCAAAAGGAATTCATCTGAAAGCCATTTTGCTTTTATTCAACGGAATTTTGAAAATTGCCAGAAACATGTTTAAATATTACAGTTTGTTGAACTCACTTCCAAGTAAACGGGGTTAAATTCCATTTCTTGGGTAATTGATTAAATGTTTTGACTTATGTCAGGAAAATATGTCACAGTTATTCTTATGCAATGCTTTATTTTCCTTGAAACTTTAATGTTTAGAGGCAAATTCCGAAAGATTCTTTAGCTGTGCCTTTAGGACAGACTATGCGGTATTATAACGTGACCTATGACATATAACCGACGAACAGTAATCCTCTGACAGAAGGTCTTTCGTCATCCTGTATAAGGCTCAGTTATGCAGCGGTGCATTGTTATCCTATTTTATTACAGAATCACTTGAAGGTAAAATATTACTCCTTTTATGGGACATCCTCTTTTGTCTAATTTTGCAGAGACACGATTTCAGATTTTTATTCCGCAATTCAAATGTAATTTAAAGTTACATTATAAGTCTAAACTCAAATTGACTTCTTCTAAAAACCAGTCTGAAGCATCTAGAAGGCCGAAAGAATTATTGCTTTTTCTTTACCTTGGTACCGGAACAATAAATAAGTACACAAATGTAAACTAACTCAAAGATTCATATGAATTTCAGTTTGAAGTTACAGAACTAAAACAGTTAACAGTGTAATTTCCGTTTCTTGCAGCTGAACGAACAACAATGATTGAAAATATTTCCAAAGTGAAACTTAAATTTAAATTCAACACCTGGTTCTGCTGTTTTTCGCGATTACTATTTTAATATCCACCAAAGACACTCACCAATTCATAGCAAAAGCGCTAAAGGAAAGCAGTAACAGAGGAGACCCACCACGACAAATCATGTTGCTAATTCTCTTTCGTAAACCTAGATTATTGCTCCTGTTTAAAATTCACTTCATTTACATATTTTTATGGAGTCAATGACACAGAATGTGTTAATTATAATAAATGAAAAGTTTTCAACCACGAGGGAATTTTCCCTTGGGGAAAATATCGTAGTTTCAGGGAAAGGGAATGCGGTCCCAGTTTTATTTAACATTTAAGTATTTAGTTTTAGTTTATAAATATAAAAAAACACTTTTCACTCAAATTTTGGTATCTATCAACATTTTCTATACCTTTTGTTTTTCAATTTATAAAACACATTGAAAAATAATCTAAATTTAAATAAATGTATTTGTATTTTTTCAGTTTTGGAAAAAAAGAGGGGACGATCTTCTAGCAATGATGAAAGGGGTGCATGGGGTAAAACAGTCTGAAAAACCACTGTAATAAACCCTACACCATTACTACTAGCTTAATGGCCGAGTGTTTAAGACAACTGAATACCAGTAGTTGGGTCTGGATTCGAGCTCAGGCGAACGAATAGCTGCTTGGATGTTTTTAATAGTTTCCTTATATATAACATGAATATAAGACAGTTCTCTTAAAATATCTTACACAAAAGTATCCTTCTGTCTGTCGACAGCCCTCGTGTGCTTTGCCTTGTCCAAATGATGTAATGAGGTTGCTATTAGCTTACTTAACGCAGGAGTTAAATGTAAATTTTAGAAGTTCAAAAAATTTAATAGAGGGATGTAATCTGCCTCGCATTCGTGATAATGGAATAAAGATTAAAATAAAACCTTTTAATCGAATACTCTTTTGTCTCTGACCTCATTTACTGCCTATAGGGGTAATAATTAGCATATGAAATGGAGCAAGAGAATAATGATTAATAGAAGTACACAAATAATTCAACTAGACGCAGTGAAAGTCACATCAGAGTTTTCGTTTAAATAATTTTACTTTTCAGAAATGAAAACACTAATGGTGCCATATCATGCATTTAATAGATGTATTAATTTGTATTAAATTTAAATGTTTTAATTTGTTTAATGTTTAATATTTTAATTTAAATTTTAAATTGAATGTCTAAAAGAAGAATTTGGGAATTTCATTTGATTCATGTTGTCTTCGCAGAAAACCTTGACAGAACGTATTTCACCTGAAAGATACGGAGAAAAGTATTTTCCATTTTTAGGACAAAATATGTTTATCTCAAAATAGGCTTCTTTTATGACACAAAGCCAAATCTCATAGCTTTACATCATCTACTCTAACGTTCTTTTTTCCAAGGAGATGATATCAAATCTAAGGTTTTTATGTCGACTAAACGGATTAAGTCATTCTGATAGTATATATCTATCTGCAAATTTATATAGTTATTCTGTTGCATTCCGCTCTGGCATGTTGCCCTTTTAGTGCTTTAAACGATGGGGATAGTTTGTACATTGATATTTAACAGCAGGATTGTTTTGAATACATATGTCCATGTGTTATAAACGCATATGATATATACTATACTTCAAATATAAATTATATGATCCATGAATTTAATTCATTTTTCATAGATACAATAGAACACGTTAACTATATATAATCTTAATGTATTAATCATACATAGTCCTTAGATACACAGAATAGGAAAAATAAAGTCGAGTCATTTTATCAAAGCCGTTTTTCAAATTCAACTCAAAACTGTAAATCCAAAGTGAACTGTCAAATTCAAATTGAATTATCAAACTGAAAGTGAAATTCATTCAGAATAAATCATTGTTCCTTCACATTGTTTCTTATCTTGGTCATTGAGCCTTGTCATTGTAATTATTCCATCGTACTTTCTACAAAGATACAAAATTTGAAACAAAGTAAGCTGTCAGTTCAGATTCTTAATTCAGATAAGTTGGCAATTCATAGTCAAAGCCATTATGCAAATCCAGAGTCAAAACTGTTAATTCAAAGTAAATTCGGTGTAAAATTTTTCCAAAGTTAATTGTTATTGTTTCTTGTTATTCTTCTTTGTAATAGTTCATTGTCTTTGTCATTAATCTTTTTCATTTCCATCACATAATATTCCATCAGGCAACCACACGCACGTGCTTAGGACATCAAGGAAAGGTGACACCACAAAACGTTCCTTAGGTATTCAGAAAAAAAAAAGCACCAAAAAAATCTCCTATTGGCGTGTCTTATTATGAAATGCATGGTGTAGCTAAATCAAAAACGCGAGAGAGAAAGAATGAAAAAAAAACTGGTGAAAACATATGCAGGGAACCAAATTCTTTCAAGTGCTTAGGGACTCTAAAATCATAATCTGACCCTGATTATCATTGACCAACCAGTTAAAATCATCATTTAATTAAAGATAAAAACCGCCTCTTCAAAAAAAAAGTGTCGAAATCAAAGTAGATTCAAAGTGAAATTAATTCTACTTTATTCCTTCTCGTTGTTTCTTCCCATCTTTTTTTCTCTTTGTCATTGTTCCTTCTCATTGCCATTGTTTTCGCAGCATATTATACGAGTGATGCTCAACATTTTCTTTGCTCCTTACGCCCTCTCACCATTGCTAGAAGATAACACCTCCTCCTCCTTTCCCAAACTTGAAAAATACATAGACATTTATTTCGATTCAGATTATTTTTAACGTGCTTTATAAATTAAACAACAAAAAAGTATAGAAAATGCTGATAAATACCAAAACTTGAATAAATGCAGTTTTTCAATATTCATGAAGGGAAACTAAATACTTAAAAGCTAAATAAAAGACTAATCACAATCCTCTCATGAAACCATGAAATCCCCCCCCCCCAGGAAGGAACTTCTCCTTAGTTGAGAACGACTTATCTATACAAACCTAACTTAACAGTTTGATATTTAGTTCCTTTTGATAAATCTTCAGACATATTAATTGCATACGCAAACTAAATTCTGCACATGCTAAAAATGTACATAGCACAACAGCTCACATAGATGCATCTAAAAATGCTCCACATAATCAACACTCATGGCAAACTGTTGAACTGTCTCAGCTTCTCCTAAAAACCAATCTGTTGAAAGAGTTGTTAAAATCCGTTTCTTAACCCTGCTCTAGATCTATATTAGTTCCGTAGAATGGCAATATCGTTAGAAGCGATGTTGCAAGCAGGATCTTTTCTTTGGTGTCTCTTTATATAATCCATTTGAAAATTTTGAAGCACTTAGCTTGATTTTTTTCTAAGATAGTAGGTTGAAAATATAATATTAATCTACTCGCAACAGCTTAAAAGCTACCTAAATCTGAAGGTCTGAATGTTTTTCTTGAAAATGGTAAAATTTATGGTTAAGTGGTTGGTTTCATGTCATTACGTAACTTAACATATTAACTACGATATAACTTATTATTACATAACTTGTTAAGACAACTCGAATAATATGGAGATAGCTAGAATTGTTTTAATAGCTTATGGGGGATAGTAGATTAATGATAAACTAATAATTTCAGAATACTTGACATAAGGCAAAAATGCTCCTTAGACTGGGGTAGATTTGCATTAAGACCTTATGAATTTCGAAGGTGATAAGTCCTTCTTCTTCAAGAGCAAAAAATAACAAAAAGAAAAAGGTGAGAGCTGCATGTTTGGGTGGTGGAGGACTACGTGTGCTAAAAATTCGGTGGTTCTACGTGCCGTAGTTTTCCCACAATGAGTCGAAAATAAGGATTCTTCATTATTTAATTTTTTTTTTATAATACAGCGCCATAACATTTGGTGGCAATAACTTGAAACGTGATGCAGACAAAAAGTGAGTTTTTAGACTCACAGCATTTCTGCAGTTAAAGAAAAAAAAATTGCAAAGGAAGTAGAAGCAATAAGCAATTTATGAGGAAATCGGCGGACAGAGCAAAGTGATAATGAGCGCCATCTTTTGAGAAAAATCACGATGAAAAAGGTCTAAGATATAATTATGAAAGCGTTGAGAACAAATAATGGCTTTAATTAATTTAATACCAAGATAAATTTTTATAAATATGAAAGTCATGCTACACAACTGATGGTGATTTGTAGATAACTTTTGCCAAACCCAAATCAAAATTATGGTTATGCGCCCATTTATGAATATCTCCTTTTCGAATATAAGATATGTGTTGGAGGAGAAATTTTAACGTTCTTTTATATCTGCCGATATTAGCCATACCACATTGCCGCAATGTGTTATGAATTCCTTAACGTCGTTTTGGTATGTTATTTGAATAAGACAACGCATACGTGGGCAACATGTCTTGAGGGTGGGAAGTCTTCGGAGGGGGGTTACCCCATGTAACAAGGGAATATAAGTCAGTTTCCCTTGACGTATATTCTTGTTACATGGGGTAACATGAAATTGCGAAAACCAACCACGGAACTAGCTTGCGAAGATTCCTTGAGAATTAAAATTAGATATGGAATGTTAAAGAATCGAACAAGGAATTTTACTGATAGGTGAGAAAAATTACTTGAAACTTAACTTGTGAAGAGTCCGAGAAGAACTGAAAGAAGGATAAAAGAAAATGATTACAATATTGTTACGATTATTTTTAAAAGCATAATACCTTTTCCTATGGCAAGAGAAAACTTTAAGACAGCTAAGAATGATCATTGAAGAAAATCCGCTAACAAAGACAATCGATTCCAAACAACTGAGTTGCTGAGAAAGAAAGGATTCTTAATCTTGGAAGCATGCTTTCTGTAAAATGAATTTTATTTCTTTTCTCTTTCTGTGTATTTTAAAAGAAAGTCATTTTTTATGTAGCAAGGTAACAGGATTTCTCCTGGAAATATAAACAAAAAATGATGTATTGTGAATACTAGTGATAACATAAAATTCGTTGCGGATACTTAGAGTGCTAAGGAACCCTGTGAATGTCCATTAATATTTTGAAAGGCTGCCTGTATAATAGACCAGACATAAACATCCTCAAGAGTGAATTTATTACGGTGCAATTTTTACAATCAGTGTATGTTTTAAGCACTAGAGGTGTTATTAATTTCGATCTTGACATTTTATTCCTTATCACTTTTGTGTCCGTATCAATTTTTAAATAAAAGGGTATTGCCATTAGTTGTAATCGCCATGTATTATTTTTAAAGAAATAATATAGCAAATATAAAAAAAAAGTACGGCAACACTTAATACCCCTCCGGGAATTTTAAAGATATGCTGTTTTTAAATATTTTGTCATTTTATTGTTCAATTTTATGCGGCATATGTGAGAAAAAAGTGATGTTTAATAAATAGTTAAAAAGGCAAAAATAATAATAATAAAAAAGAGAAAAAAGTTGTGTAAGCCATCTTACTGACAAAACTGGACATTGATAAGTTAAACTGAGAAAAGTCTTAAAGCAAGGAGTCCAAGAGCAGATAATTGGACTGTGAACTCAGTGAAATTACAAAAGCCCTTAATAAATCCTCTGGTAAGACGTTAAAATCTGAATTCTTTCAGATTTTCTTTCTCTTTCTCTCTCTCTTTTTTTTTTCATCTAGTTTACTGATTTTCTTTTGCCTTAAAATTTGAAATTGCTAACTTCTTAGTATTTTGAGTGAGTTCTTTATTAGCTTTTATTTGAGAAGCCGGAATTTTCTTTACAACTGATTTTTTTTAATTCGAACCTTGCTACGGCATTGGCATCAGCGAAAACAAAAAAGCCTACTTTTTGTTTACTTATTATTGAGATGTCAGGTCAATTCGTCGATGACACCATTTCCTTTCTATATCCATTGTGTTCCCCAAATTCTTTTAAGCCAAAAAGTTACGTGAAGTAAGTGCTGAGTGTTAAATTAGTTAAATATGAAACGGCAGAAATAAGTACTTTCTGATATATTATGGAAGGCCATATCTTGTCGGAGCCATTACATTTGTACTCTTATTATGAAATAGGGAGATATATCAACCCTTCCGATTACAGAGGATTCTCATCTCGTCCCCCAACGTGAATTCTTCATTGTTCATAGGGACTATTCTACGTCACTGATAGCACTAACAATGAGATTCTTTTCTTTTGATAAAAAACGATTACTCATTCACATAAATTTGAAATGAATATCTTTCTGGTGAACCTTAGAACTCATTCTTCTGATATAAATTTGTTTCTCACAGAATATTACTCAAAAGTTAAGCATCTTAATTGTTTAAGTTTCCTGACTTTTAGGGGTTTAGAGACTGTCTTCCGGAAGGAAAGTAATTCCAATAAATATATTTAAATCAATTGGTTTTACCTCCCTCAAACCTATGTACCAACGAAAAGAAGGTAATGTTTTCGATTCCAAAATCAGATAGTTAGTTTTCAGTGAATAAATACCAATTAAGGTCCCCACAACCCGCGTTCACAATTTTTAGACTGATGTTTACATGTCTGTGTCTGTATATGTTGGACGACGATTTAGTGCGCGATAAATCATACATGAAACTTCAAAAATTTCTCTTTCCCGTGTTTAAACTTTCTACATTCATATAAAAAGTTGATTACATTTTGGGTAAAACTGGACAAACGGAAATTGCACTTTACTTAAAACCTACAGCAGTCTTAAGTGGACAACGGAATTGGTATTTTACTAGAAGCCCATAAGAATTTGTAACGAAAACCTATAGTAAAATGTAGTCTAAAACTTTTCAGTTTTAATATTTAAGAATTTCTTTTCCATGAATAAATTTGCATATATTAGATTTTTGCTAAAAACGATAAATTGTACACGATACTTCATATGAAGCTCTGAATAGACTTTTGTAAAAGAATACATTATGAGGTTATCAGGCCTGAGTATTCTGTGTGTGTTCTTTGAGAACATTGTGAAATATTTACCAGGGTGTTTCTTCTCAGGTCCTGAACTGGAACAGTGAGCTGATGAAATGTAAGCTTTGTCCTGATGTACTGCTGGGCTGGATAGTAACTGCACGTGAAGGGATTTGAAATCCTCTTTTATTAAATCACTATTAATTACACACTTCCCAACTCGGGAGAGATACAGAAAGTAAAAGACCGCACTTGGGTCGAACTTAACAATCAAGTAAATTAAATGCTAAACCTAAAATAGACATTAAATCAAACTTTGCTTCGCAGAGCAATTCGCGGAAGTTGGCCTCTACCTGAAAGGGTGCGTAGCAAGATATACTAATACTAGCGGACTTCAAATTGTTTTACAATGCAATCACATAGTAAGCACTATGGCTTATAAATTTAAACTGCTAGCTGGTCAGGCGAACGTCGAGCAGAGTGACCGTGGTCTGAGACTAAGCTCTCTCACCCTAAGAGGTTTCTACCTCTGGTTTAAATAGTACTTGGCCGTACTTCGTAATTAGCATAAGCTGAAAACGCGCGCTTCTTCTGACGGGAAGTTGAAACAGAGAGGAGATAGACAGATTTAAATTAAAATAAAACTTGGTTAGTTTAACTAAAACCTTACAAGGTAATCCACAACTTCTCAAATTTGATATCTGAAATAGATATGCGATTGAGAATAAAATATTGCATTTACAAGCATCAAATACATTCTTGGTTTTATGGTAAACGCAAGCAGTATAAGCTCATTATGAGGACTAGCTCCGTTGTGAAGCAATTAAATGTATTTACCTCAATTCTCGACGTGTTCGTTTCACTTTTGCGTCGAGTAATATTTTGAACAAAATATTACCGCAAGAAATAATGTAGTAAATATAAGTATAGCTAATGTAAAAGAACATGACTTCTAAATTACGTTATATTCGAAGAAAGTCATACTAAATAAATCTTATTAAGAAAACTGAACATTGATATCATGCACTGAGAAGAGACTGAAACAGAAATGTATAGTCAGATTTAACCCTGTATTGCGAATTCTAAAGCTATGCTGTTTTTAAAAATTATGTTACTACATGGAACACAAATAGATTGTCCCGTTAAATTCATGAAATTTCGAGATTTTATAAATGAGTATTCCCTTGATATTATGTGTCTACAAGAACGCAAACTTAGCTCTACCAATCTTAGTTATGCTGAAAATTATAGTGTTTACAGATCTTGCAAATCTTCTCAGAACGGAAAGAATACACAAGAGTGAGCACAGCAATTCTTATCAAGCGCTGCATTCTCCACTATTCAGTTACAACTCGACAGCTTTCAGCCATTGAGGCCACAGATATTACACTCACAACAAACACTGCTATGACATATACTTTTGCATCCACCTATAAACCTCCAAATCGGAAGCCTACACTTATTACTGCCGATTTGAGAACACTACTTACATTTGGCAATCGTCTCATCATAGAAGGAGACGGCACTGTGAATGGAACTACTACAACTTTAACAGTACTGAATGTATAATTTTCGACTTGGCCAACTCGGCTCTATGACGCATAGCAGCTCCAAGAACCCCAACACAATATATTACTGTTTCCACAGGCATTATTGACCTCTTCTTGCTCAGAAATACCAGTGATACACTGGATATTTCTGTGCTAGATGAGTTATCCTCTGATCATAATCCCGTCAGAATTATCCTGGATATAAGATACTATATGACATTACCCAAAAAGGCCGTTGCATTTGACTTACAGTTACAAGGGCTACTGAATGTTGTTTAGAGGTTATGTCAAAGCTTTAAACAACATTCATTACACCATACGAATGATGCATTCGGAGGATGACACTGATAGCTTGATCAAAGATTTCACTGATTCCATTACCTGTGCCTACAAAAATGCAACTAAGAAATAAATATATTCTAAACCGAAAACAACCAAGGAGCTACAAAGTCTCATTAAACGGAGAAATGCTGCTAGGAGACAATTCAAGCGCACTAGGTATCCTGATGAAAAGACCAGGCTGGATGGCCTCAACGATGCTGTTAGTTCCCTTACTCAGGCTCAGTCGCAACTTGACTGGACTATCTAATTTCGTTCTCTAAGGGTTATAATTCCATCTTGAAAACTTTTCTAGATTTAAAAAATGCTGAAACAACATTCCGCCCCTTAAATGCCCTAACAGGATCGATTACACTGAAACTGAGAAAACATAATATTTAACGCAGTATCTGGAATTTCACTTTTACACTAGCAGCATAAATGACACAACAACAGAATGCATAGTATCTAACTTGCACTTGAGTTATACAACACACCCACTCACGAACAATATTTTTACAGTTCGCCGTCGAAAGTACTTGGCTATATAATAAAATCTCAAGCCTAAGAAGAGTCCTGGAATTGACGTGATTACGAACAAAATGATCAAGCTGCTCCCAATCAAGTTGATTTTCAAGTTCAGGAATATTTTCAGTGTTGTTCTTAGATTGGCAGTATTTTCCAATGAGATGGAAGATTGTCACTATTACACCAATTCATAAACCAAACAAGTCACCCTCAGCCCGGAATCTTACCAGCCAATTAGTCTACTGCCTTTTCTCAGCAAGTTCATGAAAATAGTTCTCTTGAAATGATTTTGTGATCATTTGGATAAAAAGAACATCATCATTCCACAGTAGTTTGGATTCAGGAGGAATCTTTCAACTTTTCATCAACTTTTCAGGGTAGCAGAAAGGATTTCGAAGGTCTCCAATCTAAATGGTTAACAGTGGATTCTTCATTGCTATATCCAAGACTTTGACCGTGTCTGGATAAACCCTTTTATCTACAAAATCCACAATATGGGCTTCCCAGATTACATTGAACACACAGTTAAATTCTACCTAGTAGGTAAGCACTTTGTCTTTCCCACTTCCAACACAAATTTAAGCCGCCGTGTATCTCAGCCGTTGTGCCACAAGGGTCAGTATTAAGGCTCACATTATTAAAAATTTATGTAAATGACATTCATGCACACCTACCACTACACGAGCAATGCATGCTGATGATAAGCGATCCTGGCTCGAAATGCATTTGTTAGTTTAGTCTCCAGCGGTTACAAAAACACATTCTGACACTGGAGATCTGGTTGATGCAATGGATAATTCAAGTTAATGTGGACAAAACTGTTGCTATCCTCTTTACAATAAAAAAGAACATTCGTGGAACCTGCAACTCTATGGAGTTACTCTATCCTGGGCTAAGTAAGTACCTTATCTTGGGGTGATCCTCACTAATTCTCTCAGATGGATCCCACACATTACATCTAACATTCCAAGGTTTCATGCACTTAAGGCTAAATTCGGTTCGAAATAAACGGTTCGAAACACCGTTCCATCTACTAATAACAAATTACTCATTTATAAATCCATATTGCGTCCCATGCTTTGTTATGCATATCCACTCTGGGCCTACTCATGTAAAACCAACAGAAAAAAAATTTCTAACTTCGCAGAACTGTGTTCTTAGACAGACAACGAATATCCCATGGTATATACGAAGCAATAAAATTCATGAAAAACTTAAAATTGTCCAACTTAGGACATATAATTATCAGCTGATCAAAAACTTTCATAAAAATCAGAGAAGCATTAACAATATTGAAATTAAAATTTACAATTATAACTATAATAATATTAAGAGTAAAAATCGGCCTATGTGCATACTAAATCCAAAGATTATAAATGAATACTGTTATAGTTTATGCATGCTTGGCTATGTTTTTTTTGTAAACCTTCCTAGTGTTTGTATAATTTTATATGTAATTTGCATTTCATACTAACAGCACTTAGTTGATCGCACCGCCTTTTATTTTTCCAACTCAAAAACCCTTCTACCTTTATGTATATATAAAAATCTGATATGTGCACCACATGACTTCCTTGCACGGAATATTAAATTACACACATTTTGCATTTCACTTAAGCTTATTGGATTGGATTAAATCTACGTCATCGACAGCACATAAACCGCAGTAGAATAAATGCACTTTTTAAAATTCACTATATTTGTTTACCACAGCGACATTCTGGCTCTAGCTTCACTTAACAGCGTCTCATCTCATTCATTTTATAACTCATCAGAATTCACAAAAATTATGTGGAGAATTACCTAATCGTTGCCACATGTTCTATTCAAATACTATAATAAATCTAAAACGATGTGTAAAAGAAATTAAACAAACAAACAAAAAGAAACAGTTTTTCATAGACGATTAAGTATTTCTCATTTAATTAATTCAGTTCTCACTTCGCGACAAGGCAAAAATACATAAAAACTCAAAATATCTATATTAAAAATTAGGAAGTAAACCTTAAACACTTATTTCGTCGAATAAATTCCGGAATGGATTAAGCATAATTTAATTCACAATAATAAAAGAAGGCGTTATCTTTGTTGTTGCGAAGCTTAGTTTCTCTAGATTGGCAACAAATCCAACTATTCTGCTATGTTTCAGATGTAAACAAATATGTCCGCCATGAGAAAAATGATTAGGCTTAGCCGCACTTAAACAACTTTTAAATTGTTGATAATTTTACAAATCTTGCATGCAGATTTACTAAAGGCATAAAAACCCTAACCGGAACATAAGAAGAACAAAATTCAATCATTTTTAAAGAAAATATGCACCATTAACCAACATATAAGATTAAAAACTCTGAGCTCACTGAGCCGAGCAACAGAGTGAATACATATATACATAAATATATATACTTTTGGTGCAATCGATTGCAACCAAAACAGGAGGTGCTCATCTATATGTTATAGCAGTCCTATATACAAAATTTCAACGTTCTGAGGCTACTGATTTTTGAGTTATGCGAGATACATACATACATATGTACGTATCTAGGGATAGGTGTATAGATAGGATAGGTGTATTAATAATTATTACATCTGAGGTTACTCGTTTTTAAGTTATGCAAGATGCATACGTACGTACGTAAGCACAGACGCCACGAAAAAAATCTCTTCAGAATCCATTTTAAATCAGTTTTATAATTTTTTTGGGGGAAAAAGAGTCCTTTATTCCGTTATTACGTACGAATGTCGCTCAAAAACATCATTAAATTTGCATTCGATACCGGTCAAAATAGATATTTTTGTTGAAATATGATACCCGAAATTTTTCGCGATTGCAATACTTCCTTTTTACTTCGTACAAGGAAGTAAAATTAGTACTTTATTGTAACCCCCACTTCTTTACATGTATATATATATTTCATCTTTCCTATATTTTTATATTTCTACGGTATTTGAAGTTACTGTATGGAAGAAAAATTTCGAAACTTTTAAATGTTCGATTAGGGATAGTGCACATAGCACGGGCAATGTGGTGTTTAACACAGTTCTACCAAATCTCACTAAGTTCTCTGTTTGTCTGCCTACGCGTCTGAGCTAAAGGGCGTCTGTTGTTTGGCTGCTTCTGTTAAAAAAGGAATGCATCATCATGAAAACTGTTGGGTGCGTATTACCCCATTGTGCTGTGACATTAAATAGAGTAATGAACAAGTAATGAAGATAGATTTGGATTATCAAGTGATTTTGTAATTTTTCAAGTGTTCCCGGCATCTTCTACTGTGTAATCGATATTTTCGATGATTTTCTAACTTCAATTCACTCGCGACTGCAAAATAATGTCTTATAATAATAATGCCTGGTTAAGCACTCATCTCATATCAAATTACTGTACTAAATTATTTCATTTTATATATAGAGAGATAGATAGAGAGATATACACACACACATATACACTTTTGGCACCCCACCCTCTTATATTTACCCCTCTCCCCTTACCCGGTTTAGAAACCCTCGCCAGCCTCTATTTTCGCAATCATTGGTCGTGGTCATAGTATTCCAATTACAGAAGTTTCTTAAATAACGAAAATATTCATGCTTTGGCAATTTCAGATTTTGAAATAGAATTGATTTCTGACAAATAACGAATCTAGCTTTTAATGCGGTCTCTCGGTTCCTTATATATTTATATTTGGGAAAATTTTCTACTTCTTATAAAAAATAAAAAATACATTAAATTTGACTTCCGTGTGACAAGAATTGATAGGAGTAATTTTTTATATCATTTTTAACTTGCCTTGAGGAGTCAGTATTTCACATTAGAATAATTCTAGGAAATAAGTTTAAATGAAGTGCAGGAAATAAAGTATATAATTTAATAGACCGTGCGAGGAAGTCACTTAGTGTCTACCTCAGATTTCTTCCTACAGGAATTGCATAAAATTTTACTAAACTAGAATCAGGATTTTACCACCAGAGGCTCTAAAAATTACGCAATTTCATAATTTGAAAATTCGATTTACTGCTTTTGCTTGATTCCCCCCCCCCGAGATTTTATTAATTTTATAATTTGAAAACCGAGAGGTGAATTTATGCGAATGATTTAATTTCTGGTATACGCGGTTACAATAACAAATGAAAAGTAGTCGTGTAAACACAACCAGTAAGTCGCACAATATTAGTATTTATTTAAAAGAAACTATGATCCATTGAGAATAAGTACTAATTTTTTTTAACGCCCGAGCGCTTTATTTAATAGCCATTAGTCTTGCGCCTCTGAAAGGGCCGGACGTTTTGGCCATTTCATTATGGACTAATAGGTGGCCACCATTGCCTCCTACGAACAACTACAACCACGCCTTCTCTGGGATTAGAACACGGGCCCATCGCCACAGCAGTAAGGGTCACTGAATACTATACCGGCTGGGCGGCATGTATAATATATAGCATAGCAATATAATATCTGATAAGATTCTACTGCCCTGCATTATAAATCATGCTAACTCTTATTGTTGTCCAGTACTATTTCTCAGACCCCAGATACGTTAGTACTGCTGAAATTGCATTGTCGTTTGCTACAGCGTGCATGACATCACCATCGTCCTCGTTTGGTTTATTTCCTCACGCGTTATGATTTTAAGGACCATCAAGAGCGTTAGAAATCCCCACTTTCTTGAAGCTTTTCACTATTAGTGCTTCATCAATCTTCACTATTATTGCCCATGCACCTAAAAAGCAATGAAACAAATAACTAATTACTAAGACGAAAACATCTACTACCTGGATAAATCCATTTTAAAATTTAGGGAAGGTGGCTTTCTGAAAGCCTTGAGTAAGGAAAAAATTACGTGAATATTTTCTAAAATTTTCAGAACCTTGCGCTGAAAGCTTGGGAGAAGGGAAAGAAGCAATGGGAGTAGGAAGAATTTAACAGTAAATAGTGTAATTCTCGTTTAAAGAAATAAATTATTAGAAATAAATGCAGTTTTATTATTCGGGATTCCGAAATGGAAATGAAAACCCATGTTTTACGTTTTCGATAAGAAAACCTTTTACTCAGTAAAAAGGCACAAAATTGCTTAATTGTATAGAAAACTAGGTCAACGGAAACTGATGCTGATATCGTCAAAAATCGCAGCTGGGTTTTTGATATCGTTGCTTAGTGAAAACTGAATTGCAGAATTATGGAATGATTTGCTTTACGAAACTAGGAGGGGGGGAAGGGAAGGAGGCTTTCAAAAATAAGTTGGATTTTTCACTAAGTAGTTACATAATATTGACGTAAGTTATTTTGTAAGCGTTTGATTTCCTATCCCATGATTTTTGCTAACAACTCAAATATCTCTAATCAAGAAATTTTGTGAATGTCTTGAATTACAGGGATACGATGTCTTTAGATCTGTATTGCTTGAATATCTTTATTCTTGTCTTGTGAAGGGCTATGATAAAGACTTACATTACTTCCTTTTTTTAATCTTATTTCTTCTAACACATGGTCGGGATGCTCCACCATTTTTTCTTTTTAATCAAAATATTGGCAAGAAATTATTAAATATTTATTTATTACAGAAAAACTCTAAAAGGTTATATTCCACAGCTGGAGATTCTTTGTTGGAGAATGCACTATAGAAACTTTTCAAACTTCGTACAACTAGAAAATACAGTTGTGAGAGAAAAGAGCGAATTAGCAGCCTTTGAGGTCTTACCCGCTAGACCTCTATTGACTGGATTATTTAATTACTACAAAGCACACGAGGCCTATTTACCTAAGAAAGGAGATGCCTTCACGGATCTAACAGAAACTGGCTTGTTTTCACTTTGCATCCAGAGAAAACCCCAGAAATACATTTGCACCGAGTTTGTTCGCCTGGATTCGAAACCGGATCAAACTAAGATACAGGAACAAGTAGGTGGTACACCAAGATTTCACCATCGGTCGTATAGGCATATTTTCACCTCACTATTCCCTCTCACTACGCTAAAATATAAAACTCTAAACCCTTTCAGGTTTTTAGTCCAAAGGGTCAATTTGCGCTGAAGGACTGTTGATTTCGTTTTGGCATTTTGCGTTGAAAACTTGGCGAATCGCTTTTCAAATTGTTGCCACCAAATATTAGAGCCCTGTATTATATTTAAAGAAATTGAGTAATGAAGAATCTACATGAATGTATGTATGTTTCTCCCATTGTGATAAAACAACGGTACCTAAAGCCATCAAAATTTGAATAACGTAATTTTCCATAGAATGTGGACATGTGGAAGCCCTAATTTTAATTTGAAATTTGTTTTATTATCGATTTCATATTTTGTAACACTTCAACGAATTTTTGATTAACAAACTCGACAACTTCAAAGGAAAAA
>KK119964.1:47027-60682 GCA_000611955.2 Stegodyphus mimosarum | reverse complement strand
AAAAAAGCCTTTTTATCTCCAGCGCACGAAATTCTGTTTCGGAAATTCTAAAGATAGGTTCATTTTAAAATCATTTTGACTAATTATTTCTGCTGTTGAACTGAATTTAATGGTTTGAAAACGTAGAACACGATATTTAATAAATAAAGGTAACACACAAGACGTTAAAAAAAAACGGTTCTTTGCACGTAATTTAAAATCTGAAACCTTTCAAGTTGTTTCCTTTTTGTTTTTTTATTTTATTTTATTAGTCCAAAGGGGTAATTTGCCCAGAAAGACTATTAATTTCGTTTTGGCATTTTGCGTTGATTCACTACAAGCGTTGTTTCATTTTTCAAATTGTTGCCTCCAAATATTATCGTCCTGTATTATAGTAAAAGAAATGAAATAATGAAGAATCTGCATAAATGTATGTATGTTTCTCGCATTGTGATAAAGCGACGGTACCTAGAGCCAGCAAATTTTGAATAACATAATCATCCTGCGAATATGGTTATCTGGAAGCCCAAATTTGGAATTTGTTTTATTATCGATTTCATATTTTGCAAAACTTTAACGAATTTTTGATTAACAAACTCAAGGATATCAAAGCGAGCAATGGCAACGTTGTACAGAAAAAACATTTTCATCTCCAGCCCCCGCGACTGTCTATCGGAAATTCTAAAGACATGCTCGTTTTAAAATTATTTTGCGATACAGCTGTTGAAATAAATTTTATGCTTTAAGTTCGAAGAACATGATATTTAATAAATAAGGGTAAGACAAAAAATGTTTAAAAACCGCACCTTTGGATGCAATTTAAAATCTGAAACATTTCACATTTTTTATTTTCATTTTTTAGTCCAAAGGGGCTTTGCCCCTGAAGGACTATTGTTTTCGTTTTGCGATTTTGCGTCTTTCAAACTATTGCCACAAAATATTGCAGCCCTGTATTATATTTAAAGAAATTAAATAATGAAGAATGTGCATAAATGTATGTATGTTTCTCGCATTGTGATAAAACGACGGTACCTAAAGCCATCGAATTTTGAATGCCGTAATCCTGCTGCGAATATAGGCATCTGGAAGCCCAAATTTGAAATTTGGAATTTGTTTTATTAACGATTTCATATTTTGTAAAACTTTAAGGAATTTTTGATTAACAAACTCAAGGATTTCAAAGCGGGCAATGGCAACGTTGTACAGAAAAAAACATTTTTATCTCCAGCGCGTGTATTTTTATCTGTGTGTAGGAAAATCTAAAGATATGCTCAGTTTAAAATTATTTTGCGATATTGTTCTTTAACTGAATTGTATGGTTTAAATGCGAAGAACATGATATTTAATAAATAAAGGTAACACACAAAATGGTTAAAAAACGCCCCTTTGGACGTAATTTAAAATCTGAAACCTTTCAGACCTTTTTTTTTTTTTTTGAAATATTTTCTACGTATTGTAAGGAATTTTTGATTAACACGTTGAGTGATTTGAAAACAAAAAGTGGCAATATTGTTCGAAATAAAAACATTTTTACCTCCGCTGTTGCGGACTGTTGCCATTCTTCAAAATGTAAGAATTTATCTTTCACTCTTAATAAACGCACTGAAATATTTAAATGCAATGTATTGGCATTGCCTGAAATAAAACATTTCTATCTTCTACGAGCCGGCGTGTTGCCATTTAGTAAAGCGTAACTTATTTAACGTTCTACTTTCATCCATCTGATATTTAGTAACAAACCAAGCAGTTAAAAAACAATAAACGTAGTTCTATAGAATATATTTATCACTTTTTAATCTGATTGATTTAAATAAAAATGCATTTAAAACATTAAGATGTCCAATTAGTAATATTAAATATTTTTATGAAACTATCCTAACTGATTAAAATCATTATGTACTTTTGTTGTTTTATGACAGTTATTTTAGGCACTCGCAAGCGCCTAGTTTCTTAAATTTTCGAAATATTTTTTCGTCCATAGTCAACTATGGGTATCGAGTGCGTATGTACTATAATGTAAAATTATGAATAAGAATTTTAGCAATGCTGTTATAAGTAAAATTTATAGAAGCGTTCGTTGATGTCTTTCCAGTATATTTTCGTTTCCGAAAAACGTCCTGATACGGACGAGACTGCGTCACTTACCACGGCAATGTTAACGATCGCATTTATTTATTTGCAGTTGCGTCTTTCCTTGGCACTGACATGATAACCTTCGAAAATATTTTCTCTAAACTTCCATCTCTGACACAGATACTTTAAAATCCAACCACGTAAATTGCTGCGATATCTCTTGCTTTCGATGCAGCTCGTCCTGTATTTGGGGGAAAGGAGGTTTAAAAAAGGAGCAAAACGTTTTCAAAAACCTGTTTCCTCTTTACGAAGTATGTTATTACCTAGTTGCTGAAGTGATGAAAACACTGAGTTCCTCTATCGCCATTTCTGTCCACTAGTGTTTCGAAAAAGCATGAAAAAAATTACGAATTGAACATTCAGTTTGACATGATAATAATAATAATAATAACTATTATGAAAGAATAATATTATAAATTACTATAATAATAAATTATTGACCAATAATGATGATGATGATGATGATAATTATTATTGTCATAGCAACACAATAAAAATAATTATTAACAATTACTAAAATAATTGAATAATAATACTAATGGTAATTGAAATTAATTAAAGTTATTATCATTCGCTGCATCATACTTTAATTTATTTATTAAGCTCAAAATACGTGTCATTTTATCATGCGCCAAGTAATTTATTTTTGTGTCATTCTATGAAATAATGAAGAATCTGTATGTATGCATATATATATTCTTTTTCGCACTGTGAAAAAAAACTGGTACATAGAGGCACTAAATTTTGAACGCGCGTATTCTTGCAGCCAAACAGGTTCACTTCTCAGACCGAATTTTAAATTTCGAATTATTTTTTTTATTTATTTCAGATTTTATGCGAATTTAATGATATTTTGATTAATAAACTCGAAGGTTTAAAAAACAATTATTTTGTCACTCGGAAAAGCTTAAGATATTTAAGTTTCAAATTGAATCAAAAAACACAGTGGTTTAAAAAAAAATGCCCTGCCGCTCGGCATAGCTTAAGACATTCTTGTTTCAAATCTAATCAGATAACCAGCGATTTAAAAGGTATGCGTTGCCGCTGTCTGAAATAAAATATTTTTACCTTCTACGAGGCCAGTGTGTTGCTGTTGTTCCAAATCAGAAAACTAAGCGATTTAAAGAACTGTGTTGCCACTACCCGAAGTAAAATATTTTTATCTTCCATACGCAAATATGTTACTATTCCTCAACATAAGATATTTTTCTTTGAAATTAGTTAGGGATTAGCAAACTAAGCGATTTGAAAGTAATAAAGTTCTGTATCACTATTATTAGTCCAAAAGGGGAGTTAGCACAAATGGGCTATTAGTCCCGAGACGGGATTTGGGTGGACTCACTATAAACGGCATATCACTTTTCAAATTGTTGCCACCAAATATTATCGCCCTGTAATATTTTTAAAGAAATTAAGTAATGAAGAATCTACATGAATGTCTGAATACTTTTCGAAATGTGGAAAAACGATAGTACCGAGAGCACTCAAATTTTGAATAACGTAGTCCTCCACCCTCATATGGGCACCTGGACAGCCGAATTTTGAATTTGTTTTATTATCTATTTCATATTTAGTAAACTTTAACGAATATTTTATTGAAAAACTCAAAGATTTCAAAGCAGGCAATGGCAATAGTGTACGGCATAAAATATTTTAATCTAAAGTGCGCGAGACTGTCTATCGGAAATTCTAAAGATATGCGGTTTTAAACATTTTTAGTCCAAATGCTTTCGAAACGTGTATGTGTGTGTGTAAAAAAAAACACCTCATTCGGCATAATACAAAATCTGAAAGCTTTGATTTTTTTTTTTTTTTTTTTTTTTTTTTTTTTTTTTACGTTTGTACTAATAATTAACTAGACTTGTGGGATGACACTAACCGAACTAAAAAAATCATAACAAATTCTTTTTTCAGGAACAACTGTTTTAGGGTACTGGCTACACACGTATGTAGTTTTGAAGAAAACTCACTTTATTGTTAACTTCATTGTTGTTCTCGGTGCAGTTATTTGAAATCTCTGTTTTTGACAAAATGGCAAATAAATGTGTTTCTGTAGATTACACTGCAATGACTGCAGTAAAGTTTCGATGCAAACTGAGTTTTCTTCAGGATATTTTAAAGCTTTTAAAAGGCGGAGATAGAAATAAAGAAAGAAATCATTTTGATTTCTGAGTAGTAAATTCAACTAAAATATGCTACAGCAAATTAAATTTCAAAAATTGACATGCACATTATTTTTCATTCGGAAAGCTTTTAAAACAGCGAAACCTAGATATGAAAACCTAGAGAAGTACAAAACCAAACAGGAGATATTCTTCATTACTGCTTAAAAGACGGAAAATGACAATTCCGTTTTACATATATCAGCACAATTTGTTTGAAGATGAATACTACTTGTAAACACTCATGGGCTAAAATGTCCTAAAAACGTCCTGATGCATGAAAATGCAATTGAAGGTCGGTTATCCAGAGTAATGAGGACCAATGTCACCTCAAATTATTGAAACTATGGTGAAACGGAAGCTCGTTGCCAGTACAGATATTATACGGATGCGAGAGATTGTTTCATGTATATGGCACAATATTATTTTGAAGTCTCAATTCATATATTTGTGAATTAAAATTTGCTCTTGAAACGAAGAAAAATTCTCGTTTATATTATTAGTTGACACAAAGCTTTATAATAATGAAACTGTATACATTTCTCTTTACGACTTAATGGTCTGTCGCATATTAAATTTAATCGTTGCCTGGAATTCGAGGGACTGGTATCTTCTTCTCTTTCCTAATAATAATCTCTCGAGAGAATGTTTTCTGGACAGATTTTGAGTGACTCCGTGTTCTGCAAAAGTGGAGAGCGGATTAAAAGAATAATTTTATAAAATAAATATTTTATCTCCTAACTTTTCCTTTCAATCGTCATTTCTTGTCAGATGGACAAAATAAAATGTGCACACAGTTTTCGTTTACCATTCCACCCCTCGTTAAACGCAGTTAAGATAATAACGTTTCTTACTTTCAAAAACGAGATTTTCAAGCCATTTTGTTTTCGTATTGTGGCACATTATTGGCGATCCCACGATAAAAAAAAAAAAAGAGCCAGCGTCGTCTTCTTCACCATGATCAATCTTCTGACCGTATAGCCACCTGCGAACAATCGACTATACTTCGTCAGTCGAACTGAAGTTTCAGTTGTAAGGCCACGCTAATTTATTATTTAACTATACCAACTTTCCCTTACTTAGAAGAATATTTGTCTCTAATCGCATTTCAAAAATCTTCCAAGAATATAAACTAAAGGTAAAATTTATTGTTATTATTTTTTTGCAGTACAATTAAAATTTGACTATACTAGCCGTCGCTACTTGCAGGATTTCAATAATTTTAATATTTATGCTCATAAATTTCAGAAGCTAACTTTCAATGCTTAGCTAATTTGGATGTAGTTAACGTGAACTCTAGCAGATTCGCTAATATATGTAAAAGACCCTTACCATGAGCTACGTGTGGGCTCTTTAGGATAGAAAGCTGAATTGGCTAGATGTCATATTTCAATCGATAACTTAGAGATTCGTTTGCTAGTGAACCTCGATTTAATTTGACTGTGGTGACGGCTGATGGAAGAGATAGAATGTACAGGAAAGAATTAACGTAAACGGAACAGGTTAAATAAAATAAACCTTACGTTATTGCTCATAAATTTTTCGAAGACACCAAGCCCATTAGCATCCAAATGTTTTGCAAATTTCTGTTGGTGGTTTTTTATTTTTGACCGGCATATGCATTGCATACAATAGTAAAACTTGTAGACAGCATGAATAAATGGGATCCGTTTATGCAGCAGTACTATAACAGAAGCTACATTTTTGTGTTGTAGTTCATGTGTACAATTAGTAGCACTTCGATTTTTCGAAATATCCAGTTCATCATCATACGTTCATAAAACGGATATTGATAAATAAAATTTACATTAAGATAGCGGATAGGTGTTAAGAGTCTCATATCCTAAATATGAAAACAATAAAGACGTGTAGGTTTGAACAGATTGTTATATTTTTCGGAATAAGCAGCACGGAAAATCAGCTGAATCTCTCACCGGGATTCGAGCCACAGATCATCCTGCCTGGATGTACTAACCGTTAACACCACAAGAATATATACGGAGGAAATGGTAGAATTCATTACGTTCTTCCCCACTTAAGGGTGACTGGCGAAAGGCATGAAATCCAGTCGACCAAATCATTCAAAATATTATTGGGAGCCTTTCGTATTTTGCCTGAAGGCACCAGCAAGAACACATTATCAAGAGTTTATAGGTTTCTAGAAGCATAGGAAAATTAGCTTTATATTTGCCGGTATTAGAACCACAAATCTTCCATTTGTTATCATGACGTACTGGCCACCACGTACACCACGAGAGCACGCAGTGGTGAAAAAGGTAATTTCTTGCTACCGCACTCAACATTTGTATTGCTTGTTTGTTTATTAATCTTTTCTCAAATAAAACTGGAGTATCTTACTTTTCTATAAGCCCTCGTATAGTAATTCAAAACATTATGTTCAAGAAACACTCGAACACTTCCCTTTAAACACTGATATAAAAAAATCATAAATCATATCCAGTCGTTATTTATTATACGTACTGACATGTTTTACAAAAATTTATAAAGAAAACTTTTTCAAATTTTATTGAAGATACGAATATCCAACACGAAAAGTTATTCGAATACAGTTTTTATTTCCTTCTCCGAATTTCCTACGTACTTCCTCTTGCGCATTAGCAGGAAGCTTTCTGCGTGCTGTTTTCAATTTAGTTTAAATTCAACAAAGAAACAAGAAGAAATAATTTTTTTCTAATCACATTAATGAATACAAGAATAAACAAAGAGCTGCATAAACAGTTTAAATAAAAGTTTCCCTAGAATTTCCAGGGATTTTGTTTTTTACAGGAGTTAAGCCCTGAATTTAGAGCATACAGAATATTTTAGAAAATTCGAGCGAATAATTTTCGGCTAAAATACTATTTTATTTTCCTGATTAATATCTACATGTGATATATAAATTTGATTCTGTAATTAGCTTAATAACTTCGCACTATGTAATGTAAAAATTCACAAAATACTAGAAATAATGGTGAGGCTATAAACATTTTTATCGTTCTTAGTAAATCTATAGTCTTCAACATTCCCTCAGTACAGAATTCCTACCTTAGAACTATTTTCTTAAGATAAATACCAAATAACCATTTTTCACTATAGAATATTTACTGTTTTACCTAAATGGGAATATATCCTTTACCTAATTTAAGTTATTCACCCAGAATCCCCAATAAGTTTTAGAAAATATGCTATAGAAAGCAACTTATTTATTTAAGTATGAGTCTTAACAGATTCTTATCGGCTTCAGATTTACGATCAGTGGGAAAAACCTGAAGTTCACTTTATCTGTTCCTTTGTCACTATACACATAGGAACCAAGAAGCATTGTGTAGTACAGTCAGCACTTTTAGACACCTTTAATAGTGATTCAATTAATTTTAATCAACTCTCAATTAGGATTTTAAAATGATGAGCGTATTTATGCTACATATTATTAGATTAGTCATAAAGTTTATTGGGGGGGAGGGAACGCAAGTAAATATACAAGACTCACATACGCATTAAGAACATCCCTCGCATTAGGAAAAGTAAAACTCTATCCATATTTCCATGAAATGAAAAATGTAATTTTGACTATTTTAATCTATATTATTGAGAAATACATTGACTATTTTCAGAAAAATTTATTTCAAAATCATATTTTACCACTCTGAAACTTTTGAATAAATCACTTTCTACCATAATGGCAACCAAATACTATATTATTGTTTATAAAAACATGAAAATTGTTTTCAATTCCTCTTCCAAAGATACTAATAAATTCTGCTACAGAAAGCATATTAAATTCCTGTTATAAGTTTAGACACTATTTTCAAAGAGAAAAGACACTCCAGATGATAACTTAACATCCCATCACCCATAAGTTTCAAATATGGATGTATTTCTGATAGAAATTGTTTAGCATGTCACATTTCGAAGTCATTTAAATGAACCCATCCAATTAGTAAAATATTTGAATTTTCAATAATATTTAATACATTTATGTAAGTATTTAATTATAAAATAGGAAATAATGAAAACAATGAGAGTAGAAACATCACTGTTTCATAATTTACGAAGAGATTTTCAATAACGAGAGTAAATATACCTACTTCACGCAAGATTTTTATCGTTTCATGCGAAACATTTCACTATTTCATAGATTCTTAGAACATACCACAATTTTTTTCGAAGAATGTATATCTTTCTAATTAATTTGGGAGTGCCATGCGAGTTTAACTGTAGATGTTAACTGAATGATACTAAAATTTTCAAGAAAAAATTAAATATTTTTAAACTTTCATGAAAATTTATGAATAATAACGATATATCATAAAAGCTTGAAGACTTCACGTGCTTTGAAACAGCTTCGAAAATATAAAAATGTTTTCAAAATCTCAATTCCCACAGAAAAATGTAAATATTCTCATGTATCTTCCAAAGTGATATCACTTCAGTCGAACTTGAAGACCAATCAGGTTTTTCACTTGATTTGATACATTTTTGATACTTTTTCCATAAATAGAATTTTATATTTCACATACGTAATCTATTACATCGAATCCATTAAATTTTATACCCACATTTCTTAACATTTTTTCTCCTCGACAAAACTATTTTAAGTGCCATATTCGAAGCTCATGTGTACTCTCATTATCCGTAAAGTGTAGTTATAAAATGCGAACTAGAAGAAGAGCTGGATATTACATACACTCACGTTTGTGAAAATTGCAACACCATGAAGGACTTAAGCGAGTGAGCTGAAATTTTCAGGAAATGCAAAGTAGCGCATGATATGCAAATGATTAGAATTGCAAATCCGTAGCGCATGCGTATGCTGAGCAGCGCCCTCTGAACGGCTGATGGATCCGAATAAATAGACGGCTGTAGCGAGGCGTGTATGCTTATCGGTGGTTATCTGCTAGTGGTAAACGTTAACTCAATCTGTACTTATGCCTCGTCGACGAAAGAGAGCGAGATTTGAACAACTTACAGAGTTTGAACGAGGGAGAATCATCGGCCTTCGTGAAGCTGGATTGTCGTATCGTGCAGTAGCCTCTCGTGTGCAGCGTAACAGCAGCACAGTGATGCGCGTTTGGAAGCAGTGGACGGACGAGTGTCGGACAACTCGGAAATCCGGGAGTGGACCCCGAAATGTGACGTCAGCTCGCGATGATAGACACCTGGTCCGCATGGCGCGGACGGACCGTACAGCTTCCTCTAGACAATTGGCAGCACTGTGGTCAATAGCTACAGGTGTTTCATTGTGTGCTTCATCAATTCGTAGACGTCTGCTGCAGTGTGGACTGCGCGCACGGACTCCTTTATACAGGATCCCCCTAACGCACGACCATCGCCGCCTGCGGCTACAATGGGCCAATCAGCATAGAGACTGGCGTGCTGATTGGCAGCATGTCGTGTTTTCTGACGAATCCCGCTTTAATTTGTGGTACCATGATGGCCGCATTCGTGTCAGACGCTATGCCGGTGAACGCCACCTTCCGGAGTGCATTATCGAACGCCACAGTGGACGAACACCCGGAGTTATGGTCTGGGGCGCCATAGCATATCATAGACGATCTCAATTGCTACGAATTGTGGGCAATCTGAACAGCAACCGGTATATCCGTGAAGTTCTACAGCCCGAAGCTGTTCCCTTCCTTCAAAGCTTGCCAGGCGCTGTATTTCAACAGGACAATGCCCGCCCTCATACTGCTCGGATTGTTAAATCCTTCTTTGCAGCGCAGCAGGTACAGCTTCTTCCTTGGCCTGCGTGTTCCCCGGATATGTCGCCAATTGAACATGTGTGGGATGTCATTGGTCGGCGTCTTGCTCGTGATCCTCGTCCTGTTGCGTCTGCAGACGAACTTTGGGTACGCGTACAAACGATATGGAATGCTCTTCCTCAGTCAGACATTCAAACTTTGTTTGACTCCATGCCACGTCGTGTAGCAGCACTTATTGCGGCGCGTGGTGGCCACACAAAATACTGATTCTGATCTCTTGTTCTTGTTTGTTTGCTTTGAACATTTAATCATTTATTTGTACCACTACCACTCAACTGTGTATTAAATTGCATTCAATTATGACGATTACTTCTTGGTGTTGCAATTTTCACAAACGTGAGTGTATTATGTGCAGGACATAGACTAGAACGTTCAAGAGCTACTTAAGAACTACATTCAATTGTTCAAAACTAATAATATTTTCAACACACTTCATGTTTATCATCATGTTTTCCAGGACGATAATATATCCAACCTTATCAGAATGAATCATCTAAGGTATGGGGAATCAGTTAAGGTATGATGGGATAGTTGGATTATCTTAAGTTGGTAAGTAAGCTATTAGGGAAATGAGGTCCTGTTAAACTACCATTACTAGAATATGTGCCTATTCTACTAAATTTACTTACTCATACATCTTAAAGGTTGATAAGCTACCATAAGAAAACTCTTTTTAACTGCATATTGCTTATAGAGTTTCATACTAATGCTTTACAAGATTTTACATTTCATGGAAATATGGATAAAGTTTTACTTTTCCTAATGCGGGAGACGTTCTTGATGCGTATGTGAGTCTTGTATTTTTAATTGCGTTCTCTCTCCCCAATAATTTTTACGACTAATCTAATAATATGTAGCATAAATACGCTTATCATTTTAAAATCCTAATTGAAAGTTGATTAAAATTAATTGAATCACTATTAAATGTGCCTAAAGTGCTGACTGTACTACACAATGATTCGTGGTTCCTATGTGTACAGTGACAAAGGAACAGATAAAGTGAACTTCAGGTTTTTCGCACTGATAGTAAATCTGAAGCCGATAAGAATCTGTTAAGACTCATATTTAGGTAAATAAGTTGCTTTCTATAGCATATTTTCTAAAACTTGTTGGGAATTCTGGGTAAATAACTTAAATTAGATAAAGGATATATCCTCATTTAGGTAAAACAGTAAATATTCTATAGTGAAAAATGGATATTTCGTATTTAGTTCTTAAGAAAATAGTTCTAAGGTAGGAATTCTGTATTGAGGAAATATTGAAGAAAAAGTTGAATGATTTAGATAACCTTGGAATTTTTCTTTTTTTAAAGGTTATACTTAGCAACATTAATTGAATTACATTTCTCGAAAATGCATAGAAAATTCCTATGAAACAAATTTATATGTTCAGTTATAGGGAAATTGAGCAATTATTTGAGTGTAATTTTGTATTGAAAAAGGGTTATTCCTCATTAAACGGGTATTAGTAAGGAATATCTAACTTATATAATGAATATTTTATTAAGAAATTATTTCTTTCTTTGGTTCTTTCTGTAAATATATGTATATTGGTAATGATATGTGTTGTGTAAAGGTATGGCAGTGTTTCACAAGATTTCATTCATAAGAAAATGAGTTGGTAAATAAATTAGTAAAAACTGACATTCACGAAAGAACATCCTAGTATAAGAAATTAAAAAGTAGACTATATATGAAATTGTCTAGTGAATTAAGTTGGAACTCAACTAAGTTCGAAAAATGTGTTAATATTATTCTCTAGAAATAAACGTATATCAATAAAACCAAATTTCAAGAAATGAAATGGTAACCAATGGTAAAATCATTGAACACTGGATAATTTACCTCTGATACTGGAAATTTTTATCTTAGGAATTTCATTTATACACGTAATGTAAATAATCGTTAGTTTCGCATGAAAGTTGTTCATGAAGGCTGATATATTAGTAATTATCTAGCGTAGGAAAGGGTAGTAAGGAAAATGTAGTATATTCAGGGCATCTAAAATGTAAAAATAAGGGAATGATTGTAATCAATTAATAAAAGATACTAAGCTAAACTGTATTATATGTTAAAAATATTAGGGAAGATTTTTAGATGAAGGCTTCAAATAGAGAATATGTCCCAAACTTCTGGATAAAAGTCGAGACTTCATTCTAAAAATTTCGAATCTATCAAGCAAGCTTAACGAGAATTGAGGTTCAAAACTGAGCATTGGCAACACTGAAGCACTTAAAATCATACATTCAGCTATGAATGATGTACAAAATATAAGGAAAGGCCAGACTATGCATGAAATGTTCAAGTTTGAAAATTCAAATGAAGTTAATAATGAAGTAAAACAGTAGAATTAGTCGTGGTAAGACTGCTAAAGAATGAGAAATTGTAGAATTGGCAAATTAAAATAGTACTATAAAATATAGACTAAGTAAGAGCTATGGATATGAATAACAGTTATCGTTTATAAAATAAAATGCTTAATTGTAAACTATCTGTTAGTTTAAGAAAGTTAAACATGTAAATTTAGCTGAAATAGTAAAATCAAAAGCATGATTTCAATCAAAAATTATAAAAAAAGAGTTAAAATTTAGAGCATGTCGGAAACTAAAAACGAAAACAGTGTAAAAAATGTATTAAAATTACATGTAAAATTAAATAATGTGTATGGTGCGAAAATGTAATAACTAAGTTCAAAATTAGAGTACTTTAAAAGTTATGAAGGTTCAAAATGTACGAAACAAGGTAAAAATAACATCTAAAATAAATAAAGCTCATATATATGGCCAGAAAATAGAGGAATTAAGCTAAATTAAAGAACATGTTTGAAATTGCGAAAGTTAAGACGTATCAAATTAGTTAAAAATTAATTGAAAGTCGTCTACGTAGTACGAAAATATAGCAAATTTATTAAAATTCAGAGTATGTTGTTACTTCTAAAATTAAGTAAAAGACAGGTATATAATCTGAAAATATAGGAATTATGTTAAAATTACGACTGTATTAGAAATTATGAAGGTTAAAATGTATTAAAGAAATCAAATAAAGTCATGTATAGAGTTTGAAAATATAATAAATTAGTGAAATATTAGAGTACATTAAATATAATGATGGTTAAAACGTATAAAACGAGCTAAAATTTTACATCTAAGAGTAAGTAAAGGTCATCCACTTGTATATGATCACAAAAGGTAGGAAATAAGTTAAAATACAAAATATGTTGGTAAATTTAATAACTATTATGTAATTTTTATATTTCTGAACTGAAATGTATGTACTACATTAATATAGACTGAAAAACATTTCTTAATAAATAGTTACAATAGTTACATAATAATAAATGATCATATGGTTATTTAATTAATTATAATAAATAATGATTTATTTCTTTTGATTTCAGAGCTAAAATCTGTACCCATTATTATACATTATACATAATTTAACCAAATGGAGGGGAAACAAATATATTTTAGAAAAAAAGAACGAAAATAATTCTTGCATAGAAGTTCACAGTGTTGGTAAATGTCGCGTTAAAGTAATTGCGATCAGGGGAGATAGCGCTCAAATGGGAAAATAACTGTTGAGCTTTTCTTTTCTTCTTTTTTTCTTTTTTCTCTCTTCTT
>KK119964.1:0-46964 GCA_000611955.2 Stegodyphus mimosarum | reverse complement strand
TTTTTTTTTTTTTTTTTTGGAGGGTCCTATTTTTTAAGGTAAGCAATGAAATTATGCACTGTTTACGCAAAATTCCTATGTTATGAAAAAAAAAAGTGTTCAATATTTTTTATTTTCAGCATCGCCGGGCGTTGCAATGCAAATATTCGGGTTTGTTTCTGCGAATACTGAATAAACGCACGAAAGACATCAGGCCAGAGGTTCATGGGGACTTTTCCCTCCATAGATAGCGTGAGAGTTTGCTCTTCTCCTTCCCGGAGAAGAGCAAACTCTCACGCTGTTTCCTCACCCTGCGACATATAATTAACATCATTTTTGGGTAATATTTTTTTAAAAAAAATTTTTTTTTTCAAAATGTCAGCGAAAGTTGCTTTTGACATGGTCGAACTGTATCACTTCCCGTACCCCATCTGGTATACGTACCTGACCAGTGGTGCGAGTGCTAGCGTCAAACAAGAGCTGGAAGATATGAAGCTATAATCTCGGTTAGAATATAGCCAATTTCTAAAGATTTTTGGTTCTGAAAACCTAATGTCTGTTCATGCATATATTTAAACAGGTTGGATATACTAGCATTTCTCTTAACACATATGTGTGTAAATACTCTTTCTTTTTCGTTGTTTCAAGACTATTTCCAATATTACTTTTATGCATATAAATTTGCTCTAGAATTTGCAACTAGGTTTCTTTTCAAAGAAACAATACTTCTCTCCGCCATGGACGTATGGTTTTTTAATCAACCCTTTGGCTACCTCTCTCTAAGCTATTGCTACGCTCGGCCGTACTTTAGGCCCTTGATTGGCTTCTCCGACTTAATTGAGATTTAGGGGCCAACTACTTAGAATCTTGATACATTCGGCTATATCATAGGTTCCCAACGTGGGCGATAACGCCCCCTTGTGGGCGTTTCAGGCTTTCAGGGGGGCGGTAAAAAACCCAGAGAAAATTAGGGGGCGTTGATATGGCACAGAGGGGCGTTGGAAGATTAGCCAAATATAGTCTAAAAAAGACTAATCACGCTGATAATTCATTTCTATCACGTGTGCGAAAATTCACATATTTCGATATGAGACTTCACAGTTCAGAGAAAGACATACCTCTCTAGTATGTACGATTCTTTGCCAATTTGGCGAGATGCACTCCAAAAAGTCGCAGAAAACTGTTGACTTTTGTTGAAAGGGTCACCATTTTAGTGAAAGGAGCAGTAGAACCGGAGTTCATAATATCAGAAGGAAAAGCCTTCAGTGCAAAAATATATCTTTATTGTCTTTATGTACATATTTTGTATTTATGTTACGTCCAAAGCCCGAAGTTCGGCCAGTTCGCGTTTTGGCCAGGAGGTTTGGCCAAAGTCCGAAATACTTGCAATTAATATTGTATTTTATACTTTTTATACTTTGGCCGGTCATTTCGCGAAGTGGCTGGGAATTCTTGGCCAAAGCCTGATGTGATAATGGTAGATTGAGTCTATGGAGCAGAAAAAGACTAAGGATCACCCTTAAAGGTAGTTGACAAATTGAGTACTCAATTTGCCTCTGTATTCATACTCGATACGCAACGCATTTGCTTAAGATATAATTCGTCATTTTGAAGGGCGCAAATCTAATCTTCACACTATCACATTGTTACAGCATATGCGTTCACTGAATAGTTTCTACTCGTTGAACTCACAGAAGTACTCATTTTTAAATACTTCATTTTTAACAGTGTGTAAAACCATCTGCCCTTGATTTCTTTTTTCCCAAATTGGCCGGTCAAAGCCAGAAATCAACAAAAAGATTGGACATTCGCCGGTAAGTTTACAGCAACGTTGGCCAAAATGCGAATTGGCCGATTTCGGGCTTTGGCCGTAACATTTACAAAAAATGTCACTGGGACTAAAAAATGCCACTTACAAGCGGCAACGATAGCGAGATCTCCAACTAAACTGTATTCTAAGAGAGTCTGTAAAAGTGCGTAGGCGACGTTGGACGCGGGAAAAAATTAGAGCGCCGAAATAAGCGGCGGCGGAGTAGACAAATCGTCGCCAGTGGTTTACCCGATCAAAATTGTAGGTAGCTAAAAATAGAACAGCCCCGCAGAATGCTACAGACTCAGGCTCACACTATCTATCGTTCATCGCAGCATGTACTGCGTACGATGAAAACGGCGTTGCCTTAATATTTTGCTACTTCAACTTATATTATTTAAACCGGCAGTATCCCTTGCAGCTCCCTTAACTTGGATCAAGTATAAGTAAAGAAAAACCCATGTCGGAAGCAAAAAAGAAGAGGCGGCAGTACAGTGCGGATTATATAAAATACGGATTTATCGAAAATCCCTCAAATCCATCATCTCCATTGTGCCTTATTTGTCAAAAAACATTTTCGAATGAAGCGATGAAACCTTCTAGGCTTCAAGATCATCTTAATAAAATGCATCCGGATAAGAAAGACAGAGATATGACCTATTTTCTAGAGATAAAAAAGAAGATTGAAAATCAGCCAACTATATCAAAATTATTTTCATCAGCTTCTAAACAAGACGATGACGGACTTCGAGCTTCGTACAATATCTCATTGTTGATTGCTAAAACAGGCAAGCCACATACTATTGGGGAAGATTTAATTTTACCAGCAGTTAAAGAAGTAATAACCACCGTGCTCCATAAACCAGCTACAGATATTATCCGAAAAATTCCTTTGAGCAATAATTCTGTGCAAAGACGAATTGATGAGATGGCTGAAAACATTGAAGAATCGTTGTGCAATTATCTGCAGACTTGTCAATTTTCAATTCAGCTGGATGAGTCCACTTTACCAACCAATGAAGCATTGTTATTGTCGTACGTGAGGTTTATCAAAGATGAAAAAATATGTCAAGAAATGTTGTTTGCTACCAATTTGGAAACAGATACAAAAGGAGAAACCATATTTGATACACTGCAAAAGTTTTTTGACGAAAAGGAAATTCCTTTTAATAATATTTTGTCGGTTGCTACGGATGGCGCACCGGCTATGACAGGGCGTCACAAAGGCTTCATAGCATGCTTAAAAAATAAAGTTCCGGACGTGCTTGCTGTGCATTGCGTAATTCATCGACAGCATTTGGTTGCGAAAAATTTGAGCGAACGTCTCCATACATCACTGCAATATGTTATAAGAGCAGTTAATAAAATCAGAAGTAACTCGTTGAATGACAGATTATTTAGTCAGCTTTGCATTGCAAATGATGAAGATTTCAACCGATTGCTGCTTCACACAGAGGTGCGCTGGCTTTCAAAAGGTACTTGTTTGACTCGATTTTACAATCTGTTTGAATCTGTGATAGAGTTCCTAGGAAACAAAGACACGGAATTGCGCGACAACCTCATCGCATCAAAAAACGATATTGCGTACTTAGCAGACCTCTATAAATTGTTTAATGATGTCAATCTCCAACTTCAAGGAGAAGACTTAAACTTGATTAAGACTAAAAATAGCATTGCTGCTTTCGTGTCTAAACTGCTATTATATAAAAGAAATATAGGCAGACGTGAATTCCATACCTTCCCATGTTTATCAGCAGTATCATTCAAGCACGACGACTTGCTTGTTTACTGTCAGCACTTAGAAAACCTCTACAATGACTTCAAGGAACGATTCGAGGACATTTTAAACATGGACATACCAGACTGGGTTTTGGATCCTTTTTCCAATGTTAACACAGCAGGACCATCTCAGTTAGAAGAAGAACTGATAGAACTGACGACAAATGAGGAATTAAAAATTAAATTCAAGAATGGCTACCAAGAATTTTGGCTGCAGAAGTCGATTTCGCAATTGTATCCAAGATTATGGTCGATTGTGCAACGATTTCTGCTAGCATTCCCATCTTCATATTTAGCAGAACGTGGATTTAGTACTGTAGCAACATTGGTAACGAAAAAGAGAAATCGGCGCTCCATGTTACTGAACGCGGCGATTTACGATTGTTTTTAAGTAAAATCGAGCCTGATATTAACAAGCTTCTTACAAATTCAGCCTTCTCATTAGCTAAGTTAGAAATTCGATGCCTTTAAATTTTAATAAAAATACTTTTTAATAATAATTAAGTATGCCTTTTGAGTGTTTTCTGAAACTGTCAATTTATTTATTTAGAAAGCAATAGTTTATTATGGATTATTTCGTATCATCAAAACCCCTGCCTGTCCTTATAACAGGTAAGCTAAAACTTTTCTTTTTCTTTTTAAATAACGAAGAAATTCAATAGCGTTTCAATTCCAACAACATTCTATCTATTAGTCATTTTTTTTATTTAATTCTTGTTTTCACCATGCATTATGTACGCTCTTATTTCTCTAGGGGGGCGGTATTGAAATATTCACTACAAAAGGGGGCACCAGTTCGAAAAAGGTTGGGAACCTATGGGCTATATCCTTCAGTTAATTTTAGTTAAGTTTAATTTTATATTAATTTGAGTTCAAGCCCAAGTGGAGGCTTTGTTGTACACTCCGAGTTAGGAGCTGATTGTGTCATATTTATTTTGAGAAATAAAGGGTAGTTAACCCTTCTTGAGTCTTACGTCTCTGTTCACACGCTTAAGCGATTATTCGCTTATCAGTGCTAGGAGTTTTCGATTGTTGAACTGTGAAATAAAAAGGTGAAACCCCACATTTGAGGCCAGAATTCGTTTTTAACGAACCATGCCGCTAGGTAGTGAAAATTTCACGCTGACCCCTCAGACCTTTCAATTCCCTCAGCCTCAACCAAACCCAATGGAGGGAATCGGATTTATCGGAAACGATGTAGAGTGGCAATGAAGCTAGCAGCAATATTCAACGAAAAAGGTTCCCTGATGGCTTTCCTGGAGCAGCTGGACCTACATTTCACGTTATATCCTGTGAACCAGCTGCAGAAAATTGACATCGCTACATCGAACTTAAAAGGTCAAGCTCTCAGCTAGTACAAAAAATATTCGTAAGAGTTTGTTGGGGGATCCAGGATCAGAAACGTACACCTGGGAACATTTTAAAACATCGCTATTCAAAGCATTCCCAGTTGTGAAAGACCGTGCGAAGTTGGAGTCCGAATTGTTTAGCAAATATCAAACCAATTTTGACGAATCAACGGACTTTATCTTAAGGAAGATCCACATTGTCAAATTATTATATGGAAAAAGGCCCGACAAGGAAATTATTATTTAAAATCTGAAACCTTTCAGATTTTCTTGTTTTCTTCTTCTTCTTTTTTTTTTTTTTTTTTTTTTTTTTTTTTTGCGTAGTGTACCTGCAAACACCTGTTTAAGACTTCATTTTTACCCCGAAATCCTTTTTAACCAGAATAATTTAATATTTTTGGATGTAAGCATATGGAAAGAGTAAGTCTAAGTTAAATATATCATAATTAGTAAGCTCTTGTATAGCCATAAATGCATCGTTTCACTTGGAGCCTGTTGCCAGTCGACAAAATGTAAGATATTTATCTTTTGAATTGATCTATCTATTGTGTGCTAAGAAACTAAGCTATTTGAAAGCAATAGGGGCAGTTCTTAAGAATGTTCCTTTCTCATTTTAGAAGCTGATTGATTTAAATAAAAATGCATTTAATTCATGATCCATCTAATCAAAAATATTCAATATTTTCACAGAATGATGTTATATGTCTTATCACTTATTTCATATTTTGTAAAACTTTAATAATGAATTTTTGATTAACAAATTTAACGATTTGAAAGCAAGCAATGGCAACACTGTACGGAATAAAACATTTTTATCTTCAGAGTTCTAGACTATTTATCAGAAATTCTAAAGATACGCTGTTTTTAAATATTTTGCGATTTTGCTGTTGAATTGAATTTAATTTAGAGTAAGTGCGAATAATGTGATGTTTAATAAATAAAATTAACACCCAAAACGTTAATAATAAAAAGACAAAAATTTGTAAGATATCTTACTAAAAAAATTGAACAAACTGAACGTTATGTTAAATTAAAAAATGATAAATTAAGAAATTATGATAAATTAAGAATATGATAAATTAAGAAAAGCCTGAAAAAAATAGAAAAACGTAGGTCAACATACACTGCATAGGAAATTCTAAACATATGTTGATATGCTACTCTTAGAATTTTGTAATTTTGCTGTTGAACTGTATATGGCGTATCCGAAAACTTTCAGATTTTCTTTTTTCCTTGCCCCCCTTATCTTTGAAGTTCATTTTCTTTTCGTAGTCTCATTTATAAAAAGAAATATTCTAGGTAAATAAATACTTCGTATCAAAAGTTCGAAAGTCACGCAAAGCTCATCCATGCGTCAAACGCTTTACATTCCTCATTCCTTTTATTTTATATTGGGAAGGTGGGGAGAAATCCTTTGCCTAATCATTTCCTCGAAAGGGAGTTGTGAGATTTTGTTTGGTCTCTGAGATGTTCTCTATACACTGCAATGAACAAAATAATGGGAAATAAACTGAACACTGAGAATTTTACCAAGAAAGATGGAGCTTTCGATCATGGTTTGCGAATTCATTCATCCTAAAAGCATGCATTTAGATTAATTTTACTCGGAAAGTCTCAGTTTCTTTGAAAAATATGTCCTACAGTTTGTGTCCACCGTGGAAAATGCACCGTGAAAGACAGATTATCGTCGCGGGATAAACACCCGGTGATAAAAAGAGCTAGCTCATTGTTATTTTGCCGCTTTCTACATGCGTAATGTAGAAATGTGTAATGAGTAATGTAAATAAAGAAAAAAACATTTCCTTCAAATAATTTTCATCTCGCTTACAGTCGGTAATTCTCGAAGGTTGTTTTGTTAACATAAGAAGCCTGAAAATTTTAAATTTAGAAAACATTTTTAAAATTTACATTGAATTTTCAGTTTTTTAGGATGATGATTCAATAAATTATAACTTTCTTTCTTTTCTTTTTTTCCTTCTTTTCCCCCTCTTTTTCTTTAAGCATCAGGGTTGCTATTAATTTCGAAACTCAGTTATTTATTCGTATCACTTTATCTTTAGTGTCCCAATAGCATTTCAAATTGTTGCGACCAAAAGTTATCGCGATCTATGATAAAAAAATAAATAAAGAAAGAAATAATGAAGAATCTATATATATATAATATGTGTATGCGTCTTCGTGTTGTGTAAAAACGACGGCATCTAGAGCCACTGGATTTTGAACACGCCTTAGTCTTTTTCCCGAAAGTGAGTATCTCGAAGCCCAAACTCTAAATTTAGATTTTCCTTTCTTTTAATTATTTCATACTTTTTGCGAGTTTAATGAGTGTTTGGTTAACAAACTCATCGATTTGAGAACGAGCAGTGGCAACACTGTTCGAAAGGAAGCAATTTCATGTGCAGCTCGCCAGATTGTTACTATTCGGCAAAATGTAAGATATTTGTCTTTCAATATTAATTCAGAATTTTGGCTATTTAAAAGCAATATGTTGCCGTTGCTTCAAGAAGAATACTTATTATCTGCTGGCACCAGCATGTTGCCATTCAATAAACCGTAAGATACTTAATTTTAAAATTTAATCTTTATGTTACTGATAGTAGCAATCCAAGCGACTGAGAAAAAATAAAAGCAGCTCTTAAAAATATTTTTTCTACTCTTTAATCTGATTAATTTAAATAAAAATGCATTTAAATTATAAGTATTTTTTCCCTCAGTTCCTCATGCTTTCATCGTGTAAATGGAATCATATTCGACACGTATTCAAGAAGTCCAGGTTCGAGTCCCGGCGAGGGCACTGCATATTTTTCACATCTTCTGTTTAAAAAAAGACCTAATGACTTTACAAAATCATGAGATGTTTAATAAGAAAAATTAAATATTTTCACGAAATGACACTAGCTGGATCATTAAAATCATTATAATACTTTTTCTTTTTATGACAACTCTTTTAGGTGGCTGGTCGCTCTAACAGCTAGTTTTCAAAGACATAATATAGGGGATATAAGAAAAAAAATGGTATGGAAACCCCTAATACTCTATTGGGAATTCTAAAGATATGATGTTTTTAAATATTTTGTGATTCTTCTCTAGAATTTTGTTTGGTGTAAATGCGGAGAAACCGATGCTTGATAATAAAGCTAAAAAGACAAAAAAAAAAGTGTCCTAGCAGAAGTTACTTCAAGGGCAGATTGGTGGTAGCCTTCAATGCTTATCGAGTGCATAAAAAATTTTAAGAAATCTTCTGTTGCGCCGTGAAAATCTGAATTCTTTCAGAACTTTTTTGGGGGGAGGGGGTTACCAAGGCCATTTTTAAGGAAATTTCCTTAACTTTAGCAAAGAAACGATCAATAAAGCGACATCAATAGCATAATGCTACAGGTAATTTAGTATAAACAACTTTATGAACAGAAAATACTATATATGCTTTCAAAATAAATTATGTTACGTAAGTGTCAAATACTACGGTCAGACCTCCACTAGAGCGCATTCGTTTTATAACGAAACCCTGGATATTACAGACGAACTTTTTGATCCTGCCTAACTTCCTATATACCTTATTATATGGCTATAATAAACTTCTAAAGGTATGGAAATCGCATATAACGTAATTTATGTTTATTTTCGACTGACATTTTTTCTTGCCTTTTTCATAATTTTCCTAGAATTTCTGCGAGTTTTAATTGAAAAAATGCTAAGCCTTAAATCCATCCATGATTAGGATGTTAAGACGTTAACTGGGTTAGAACAGCGGAGAACACTTTTACAATAGTCATTTTTGTATCTTCACCTAAGCAAGGCAACTTCAAATCTATCCCTATGGAAACTTGTAAATTTGAGTAATTTTAGGATTCTATGATGTTCGTGATCATTTAGTCCAGAGATTACCAGTCTTTTTCTTGCATCGATCCCTTCTAAAATAATGGTTTTGTTTGCCGACCCCCCTTATATTTTTCTCCATAATAGGCAGCATACGGCGTATACATAATACAAATAAATACGTATCAATGTAAGATAAGAATAATAAATAAATTAAGAATATGAACAAAAGCTTTGGAAAAACATTTTATTAAATTTCATTTTTATTATTTTTTTGTATTATTATTATTATTAAACTTAAAAGTATAAGCAAGTTTTCAGAAACAAAATCACAGATTCTAATTGGACAAAATTTTTCTTGTGCTCCTCTGTTTTGTCTTCAGTAAGAATTCATTCATTTTCCCCAAGGTATGTATGGTTGCAAAGCTAAGTTCGGGAGCCTTTTGTATATGTAGGATTGCAAAGCAATAGTGTAATACCCTGGCTGACAAGCAAAGGAACAATGAACAGCCTATTGCTCCTTTGCTTTGCAACCATACATACCCTGGGGGAAGGAGTTTCCCATGGAGGTGGGAAGTAAGAGCAGAGGCCCTAACCGGTTTTCCCCATACACTGCTTTGAAGCACTGCTATCCCTTGGTGGTGACCAAAACATTCAGTGAGTTACCATTAAGATCAATGGGTTTTGACACGATCGGATGTAAAATATTTTGTAATTACTTCTTAAATATACATATAAATGTAAATATTTTCTTTTCCTACAATATTTCAGAGTCCTAAGTATGTGAAAAGAGTACATTTTTAAGCAACATTTCATTCTGAACGGAGTTAAACACTTTACTTTTCACAGAACAGTTTGCTCAGAACGGTTTAATTTGAATGAAATGTTTTCACTAGTTTTCGTTTATTACATTAGAAAAAAAAAATTAAGGTAATTCGATTTTATTCGGTTAAGGATTACAAAAATTAAGATCAAAGTTTATTGTATTATTAATATTAAAATTACGCATTGTTTCTTTTCTATTTATAGAGCTTCTTCCTAAAATACTTACCAAATCAAATATGACATGATTTGTTAGCTTACGAGGCACCTTTTAAATCGAAAAATCTAAATCAATTTATAATTAATGCTTTATTCGATCCATTTCAAATTAGAACACCTTTTATATTAATAGTGAAATACGTTAAATATTGGTGCTCATTGCTGTACTTAACTTTCTCTGAATATTGATGAAAGGGAATAAAAAAAAGGACTTTTTTAAAAATATTATTTAAAACTTGTAACTGAGTTATTATAAAATAGAAGGGAATAATTCTTCTAATTATAATTATCAGATTTTTTTTAACCCTTAATTTCAACAATACATATTCTAAAACTCTTTTTTATTACTTCCTTAAGGACGCATCCCATAGAATTTACTTTACAATAATTTTTAACAGATTGCTTTCCAGTACAAACAGTTCTTGCTTAAATAGTTTTATAAACGTATTGATCAACAGGATTTCAATTTTTTTTTACAATTCAATATTAAGGTATATTACAATTCAGTGTTATGGTATTCTGTATATTTAAATAATATTTATAATCATTATAAATTTAGATACACTTCATAATTAGATTTCTTCACGGTAACTTTGAACGAGTTTATGAAGGAATAAATCCTTCATTTCAAATGCATTTATAAATAATTTAATACATATTTACGTATTTTGTTAAAGGAAGATACATGCTTTTTGCAAGCATACGCATAAATACCCATACACATTTCATATTTTTCATTTTCGGCATGTGCAAATCTTTAATTCTGTGCATTCACTATAGTTTTCGAGTAAAGTAATTTACAATAATTTAGCATATACCCGAAATTTTTACATAAGAAATATGCATAAATATAATTTGAATGAAAATTACATGCATTATTTTTAATACCCACTCAAAGGTCAGTTTTTCTTCGAAATTCCTCCAGGATGGCATATATCCCTTTAGGCAGATAGCCCTTGCATGCCTTACTCTATTTAATAAAAACTTAACTTGACCTATGTGCCTAATTACAAATAACATGCAAAATTTCATATTTACATTTAGCCATCAAATTTCAAACAAATTTCAAAAAAACTTTTTGTGATTATTTTTCAGTTATATAAAAATAAAATGATGAGTTTAAAATGAGCAACTATAAAGCCTCTCCTCTAAAAATTTTTAAAAAGTACTATAAGGTATATCTCCCACATTCTTAGCGTGCCTTCGGGGTGTAATGGTCAGCACGCTGAGCCGGTAATTCAGAGGTCCGTGGTTCGATCCCCGGCGAAAGCAATGCATATTTTTCATGTCTCCTGCTTCGTAATAACCTAATGTCTCTACAGTGGCGCCCGAACTAAAAGGGTTGTGGATGATGACTCTCCACACCCAGGATTTGGCGACTAGGTCCCCTAAAACCCTAGTCGCCCTTTAAAAAGGGGAGTATATAAGGTATATCTCCCACATTCTTAGCGTGCCTTCGTGGTGTAATGGTCAGCACACTGAGCCGGTATTTCAGAGGTCCGTGGTTCGATTCCCGGCGAAGGCGTTGCACATTTTTCATGTCTCTTGCTTCGTAATAACCTAATGTCTCTACAGTACATATTGCAATAATGTGTGAATGACAAAAAAATTTATTTTATTTAAAACATTTTGGAATTTGGAGTATAAAATAAAAGTAGCGAATACTCTATCAAGGACATCGAAAGACGTATAGAATTTTAAAGCTACCGTAAGCTGTTTTTCTTTCTTTAAGCGTAACATTTTTGCTAAAATCTATATTTTTGTAGTTTAACAGCTCAGAATTTTATAAAACAAATTCGTAATCAAAATCGCTTTTGTTAGTTATCGGGAAATAACCAAGATGTGATTTTTGCGTAAATTCACTAAACTATACAAGTTGCTATTATCCATTACAAAATGGATGTTTCTTTTATGCAAAAGTGTCCCATTTTTAGATTTGTATGGAACTGTCGGGTGTCGAAATACTATCAAAACGCTGTCAAGGGAGCTTTTAAATGTAAACAAAAACGCCCCATCTGAAAGACAGAAGCCTCGGGGCAGTGCTTCATTCGTTGTGTTGGCTAGGCCCCTCCTTCCTTTCTTACCTCCATGGAGTTTCCAGCGGGATCGGTACTGATTCACGGGGGTCTATGAAATTTTAAAGGGAGTTGTCATGATGAAAGGGTTGCCTGAGGGTCAATAGGTAACATTTCTAATAATGTAATTGAAATTTTCTTTGAAGTTGACAATATGTTGGCGACACAATTAATACAATTAAAAAAAACATGTATTCTTAAACACTTCGCAAAACAACCTGCAAGCGACAGACATAATTCTCATTGAATCTCCCCTGTGGAACATTGTTTGCTACACCAGGGTACCTGAGCCTAGGCTCTACCCCTTGTAGAATAAGTTAGTAGCTTCGAAAAATGATATATGATGAACCTATCAATTAGGGATATAATTTTTTTGAGTATATATTAAGAGTTAAAGCTTAAATTTAATATGCTCAATTGCGCATTAAAAACTAACAGATATGAGCAAAAGATGAAGTTAATGAGCTGTTAATTATATTAGGCCCAGAGGCTGTCGAGCTGGTGAAATGGGATATCACATGGTAAAATAGTGCAAATACTAGTAGTCGGAATCCATAGTAATATGAAAAGATTACACAAAACAAATGCATGATAGAAAATGATAATTAACTTTACATATATACATACACAAATACAGACATATAGTACATGGATACAGTAAAATGATGGTACATAGCAACTAGAGGTATGAAGGAAAAGGTGTGGTTTACATAATCCAGGTATTTAACTGGGCCAGGGGCCTGTCCATATTATTTAAATCATTATAATCATAGTTACAAGTTTTTATACTGGAGTTGTCAATAAGTTGCTGCCTGTTATGAAAATTTTTAGCAAGTTTATAGTAATGGGCAATTCTCATTGAAGTTAGAACGATTATCTGCAGTTCTCGTTCTAAAATTGACTCGTTTATATCCATATTGAATTGGAAAGAATGCCATTATTTTGATAACTTTTTATTTTATACGATTGTCCGTTACTAAAAAGAATTTTAATTCCTCTGAAGGTATATTGTTATGAAAAGCATGGCAATTACTCTATCGTTGTAAATCCAAGTTATACAGTTCATTAACTATCAGAAATAATAAATATTACAAAAAAGTACAGTACATGAGCATTTGAAAAAGATTGGATGTGTAAGTTGCTACGATCTATAGGTACCCCATACTTAACAGAGCAAAAGATGCTTGCTCGAGTCGGCATGTGATTCACTGCTGGGAAAAAAAAAATAATAAATAAAATAAAAATCTGAAACGTTTCAGATTTTAAATTACGTCCAAAGGGGCGTTTTTGAACGTTTTGCGTGTTACCTTTATTCATTAAACATCATGTTCTTTGCACTTAAACCATAAAATTCAGTTCAACAGCAATATCGCAAAATAATTTTATATTGAGTATATCTTTCGAATTTTTAATGCACAGTTCCGCGCACTTTAGATAAAAAGCTTTTTTCTCGTACAGTGTTGCCATTGCTCGCTTTTAAATCGGTTGAGTTTGTTCATCAAATATTCCTTAAAGTTTTACAAAATAGGAAATAGATAATAAAACAAATTTAAAATTCGGGTTTCCAGATGCGCATATTCGGATGGAAACGTACGTTATTCAAAATTGGATGGCTCTAGGTACCGTTGTTTTATCACATTTGGAGAAATATACATACATTTATGTAGATTCTTCATTATTTAATTTCATTAAATATAATACAACGCTGCAAGATTTGGTGACAACAGTCTGCAAAGTGATTCAGACTTTTAATGTTTCCGACGCAAAATCGCAAAACGAAAACAATAGTCCTTCACGAACAAAGCCGGTTTGGACTGAAAATAAAAGAGCTTCACTTTTTAAACGGTTCGGCTCTTGAAGATGAGAAGTCGGTATGTGATTCACTGCTGAGTGAGAAGCATGAGACTATACAACAATGCTGATTGTGAGTAAGCCAAACGAATATTCATTAGCAGCACCGAGAGATGAACTGCATCCCCCAAAAATATTTTGTGTATTATAAGGCGACAATCTAACTATAAACTATGAGTTTTTGCCACCAAATCAAACAATAAAATCGGAAAAATACTGTTACACTGTTCCCAAATGATTTTTTTAAAAGCAGGAATCGAAACAAAACGTCATACCTTGTAGACATTAGGATTTTTTGGGAGCAGGAGACATGAAAAATGAGCAACGCCTTCGCCGGGAATCGAACCACGGACCTCTCGATTACGCGTCGAGCATGCAGACCGCTACACCACGAAGGCATGCGAAGAAGGCGGGAGAAATACCTTATAAACTGACTAATCTTCGAGAAGTTGTTTTCCATATGACAATTCTCGGCCTAACATTTCGATGAATATTAGGCGAAAACTTATTGAGTATGACTGAAATGTTTTGTTCCCTCTCCTAAATTTATTGGACCTTATCCTGTTGGGTTTTCATCTCTCAAACCACTTCAGTATTCTCTGATTCTTTGAAAGGCTAGGGTTCACTTCTTTGGAGACAAGCAGAGCTTCGATAATTTCTTTACAGATAAACCTAATGACTTTTTAAAAAAGAATTTTCCAGCTGCCTGAGAGAGGACAAAAAGTCATAGAAAAAATGATACTTATGTGATTCAATGAAAGTTTATTATGTTTCTGTACTGCTTGATTTGCATTTATCATAAGAAACCCTAGAATATGTATATCGTGCATTATATATATATTTAAGAATAAATTTACGGCTGAAATATAGTTCAATAAAGAACTTTCCGCAGACGAATTATCTGGAAGAATTCCCTATTAATATTGAAGCAATATCAGTCATGGCAGATGACACAAACATAAAGCTCTGTTATTGTTTACTCTGCAGGTGTACAGTCATCAAAGTTCTGATGCAAGCGTTTACTTTTATTTACTAGCACAATCTATTTATGTCAGACGTAACCAGATAAGCAATAGAAAGCACAGCAGTTTAAAGCAAAGAGTGCATCGATGCAGCTTTAAGATAAGATACGTAAAATATTACAATAAAAAAAAAATAAAAACATTTACTTAAAAAAGATATTTACTTCTGCGTTCAAACATAAACAAATAAATAAAGCGTAAAATATACATCTACTTATAAATATGAGATAAATTAAATTTTATTGTTCGATCAGGCTATAGTTCTACGTCATTTCAGAACCATTTCTCAGTTGGTTACAGTATTCACATTTATACAATTGGTTATTTAAGAAATAATCGATAATGGAGATGATTTAACAACCTCTACTCAGAGCTATATAAAAGTGCATTTTTAACCAAGCGTTAATTAAAATGGGATAACTTTGTAGATATCTTTAGAATACTCCTGTCGAAAGAGACAGGATAAAAAAAAAAGTATATATTGCACTCTAATCCTTCCCTTTTCCAAAAGTTTAATTATACATAAAATAAAAAAAAAAATGAATAGTAAAATCGCAAACCTTAGTTATTTTTTTTTCTTCTAATATGACAAGTAAACTTCAATGTAAGCAGTAATCTTGTTGAAGCCTTTCTTGATTTTGGCGCCAGTATGAGTATACCTTGCTCATTTATCCGTTTTCTAGCCGTATATCCTATGTGGGCCATCAGTTGGAGGTCTTCAATCAGATTCAGACATTGCTCTCTATGAATATTTCAAAAAAAGGAAAAGATATAAAGTCCGTATGTTCGTTAATTTCAATCGGAGGGAAAATTTTGGATTTCCACAGATGGCTACATGAGCATAAAACTGGCTTCTAAAACTTCAGAACATATAAAACTTAAAAAGAAATGTTCTGACAGTCTGAATTCTTACATTGAAATACGGGCTATGGAATGATTCTGCAGACATAAAGCATCAGTAAAGATTCATTAAAAATGCGCATGTGCAAGAAATCAGCTGGAAAATTTTCTCAAAAGTTACTACGACTTTCATCAACATTTAGCACCAATCTGTATTTCATTTCCTTTTATCGTTTACAAAGAAACTGGATTTTTAATGCACAGAAAAATTTTACCCTAACGATTTCTCAAAAGGTCAAATGTAATTTCGTAAATAACATACATTAAATTTTGTTTTTACAACGAAACTTCTGCTACCAAAATATTTCATATGTTACAAAAGCCTTTCTTAAAAATATTTTAATATAAACAAGACTTTCTGAGTGGTGTGAGAGGCTTAAAAGTGATAGGGAATGCATCAAAGATGTGGCCAGCTTCGTATGTCAGAATTAGGAATATGTCAACCAAACTGGAGATCTGACGATTAGCGATCGGCGTTTAACAGTTAGGGATAGTATTGAATAAGTTCCTGTATCATTTGTATCTTGGTAAGCAATTTAAAAGTATATTTTGAGTTTGCCACTCGTCGCTGTTCCGATTGTTACAAAAATGTTGAATTTCTCCTTAACACAGCTCCTCAAAACAGCATTGTGCTGAAATACATGAGGAGATGCTTTCTCAAGGGGGAAGCATTTTAAAATGCATTATTAGCGGCGATGACACAAGAATATATATATTGTTTTAAAACAGAAACAGCTGAACAAACTAGTGAATAGCGCCCAAAAATTGAAGCAATGCTGAAAAGACGATGTCTCAGAATTGGTCAAATCATTTTTTTAAACTGTAAAGAATGTTTTCATAATTGCAATGAAGTCAGGGGATTCCTTAAAGGAATGTAAAAAATTTTAATCAGTAACATGAAATATTGTATTTTATTGAACCATTCCTGATATTTTTATCACAGTAGTACATTATATTTTACTTATTCGTTAAAAAAAATTGGGAGAATGAGGAAGAAGTATTTAGAACTTTGCAAGGAATTAAAGTTATTAAACATAAGTGCTATTTTTGGGCAGCCCGAACTCGATTTGTGGCGAAAGCTTAGTGAATGTTTAAAGATTCTTCTTCCCGAAATCTTCGATCCCGAAATTGATGCTATTGCAATGGACCCGGAACTAACAAGTGGTGGATGATAATTCCTCATCGGCCTGAACTGGTAAACTTGGTTTCATGTTTTCCCTCAGAAGCAATCTCATCTGGAATAAGACTAGATGAAAAATTAAAGGTTAACACATTCTTCACTACGTGTTCTTGTGCTGTAGTGTTCAGAAAATTATATTGATTCTCTGAAGATTCAGGTTCATTTTTAATGTTCGGGGATATAATTTCGCAAGTTTTATCTTCTATAAAAATATATTACTGTATATTTCTATTATATTAAAAAGATATGACAAAATTCAGCGGTGATCGGTTATGCATCAAAATTAATTATTTAAAGCTAAAATAATAAAATACTAGATTTAACTTCAGCTTTGAAATAGTTCTTTCAGTTAAATGAACTTTTAACATTCATTTAATTTATAAGCAAAAGGAAGGTAAAAATCCTGCTGATTAACATAAAATAATGTTTTACCAATTATTTTACCAATCAATCTTTTTCGCTCCATGCTCATTTTTAATTATTGCTAGAAGATTATTGCTTCCTCCCTCCCCCGAAAAACTCGAAAAATACAAATGCATTCATTTAGATTTAGATTACTTCTTAATGGTACAACAGGAAGCAGGTGGAGTCAAGCTGACAGCATTTCCTCTCCTGAAACTATGAAATCTTCCCCAGGGTAATTCCTCCTGGTTGAGAACACCTGTTCTATAATTTTCTAACACTTCTACAATTCAATTACTTCTAATTTTAAATTAAACTCTGACTGTTTGTTTTTATCTTAAGACATAAGTCCACCAAATCCTGACTAGTCATACAGTCAGGGTTATACGTCTGAGTATTTGAGTGAAATCGAAATTCTAGCCAAATTGCAGCGAAGTTAAAAGTAAGATGAGCTGCGTTGCTCTGTAATATAACTGAATCATAGTATAAGCATAAAAATGTTATTTCTAAAGTAACATTTCTTTTAGCAATAAAGGAAATATAGTTATACTAGATGCTGAATTTCCGTCTCATTTTCTAGAATATCTATTTAAATAATTCGTCATTTGAATGCGATCTATTCCAGGAGTGGAATATATATGGACTCTGCCCTCTAGGTCAGAAAAGCTTTAAATAATTCAGAAACAAAATAAGCAAGCAGTTTCAGCTGAGTGCAAAGAATATTATTCAAATCCCTTTTTCGATTCTCGGTGTTATTATGATATGTTATCATTAAAGTAGTTATCTTCCGTCTGCTTTTTTTTTTTTAATTTCAGTTTTTTTAAGATGCATTGGTTGAATATAATGTATTATTTCTTTAATCATCATTAATTTATAAATATTTTTATTTTATAATTGTCAATTACAGATCAATTATTATTTTATCTTATAATTATCAATTAGTTTTTTAATTATCAGTTACTTGAATTGAATTATGTCTTTTCGCTGTTCCTGATGTACTTCATGACGTTCAAGCATTCTAATTTTAGACATAAAGTCTGGTCTTATCTATGGTTTTAACTGCAACTACCCGTGAACTTGAATTATGATAAATTTATTTGTTCTTTCTAAATTGCAACTTCCCTAGACATTTTTATTCACTTAAAGATATCGGTTAATGATACTCATTCAAATGCTAAATTTCGAAACCTCAATCTCAGCTGCATGAGTAATAAGATTACAGCCGTAGACTCATCCACGGGGACAAAAATGGAAGTCCACTTTACGCTCCGCGCCGGTAGATCGAGTTCCCGCCCTCGTGAGTCACGTGATTGATGAGGTCATCGCCGACTCGTAGTAGAAAGCGGGCCCGCGGTATGGTTGAGAACCAAGTTTTCCATACACCTGTGGAGTGAGCGCTGTCTGTTTCTATCAATCACTTCCGAAAAGAACATTGTCCTTTTAAAATCGCTTTCTGTAGTGTTATATTCCGTGGAAATTCGTGAATCTTTAAAATCGGATACAGCTAAAAAGATCAAGCTTGGAACAGCTGTTTGGTGAGCTTGCGAAAATGAAATTAGTTTTGTTATTTATTTCTCATTTACTTTGAGGCAGAGATATATTATTATGTTTCTTCCTATAAAATAAGTTTATTGTAATTTTCATTTTCCATCTAGCGTCTGCTTTAAACAAAAAAGCATTTAGAATATACATTTTTATAAAACTATATATAAGTTGAATAAATCTTCACTTTTTTTATGACTGATTTCACTTTTTTTATGATCGCGATTCATTTTTCACGATACCTTAGCGATTTTGTGATTTTCTATTGTATCTATAAATATTTATCCATGTTCTTTTTTATTTATTATTGGAGGGTTTAAACAAGAAGAATCAGCGCAATATGTGATGATTACGCTAATTTGTTGCTTCATCAAATAATCCTTATTCCGCGTGTTTTTTGAAATCAAATTCTCTCTAAAAAAAATTACAGTTACTATTGTTACTAATTTTAGAGTTTTGGCACTCATAATTAACACAGTTTATTAATATAAATCTTTTTCTTCTGTCTTATATTATTTCAAAGAATATGTAAAATTTCACTTGAAACATACTATGATGAATGAAAATTTTCAATTCTTTTAAAGTTAAACAAAATATGATAAATATGGATTTTCGATTCTTTTAAAGTTAATAAAATTACGTTTGTATATTTTCCTGATATTTTTAAAGTTTAGACGTGCCTTTTTTTTAAATTATGAATAAATAAAATAAAAAAAATAAACGAATTTTGAAGGTTTCGCAGGTGTAAAATATCAAATAGTGTAAGTTGATACAAACGAGACTTATCAGTATCTATTAAGAGGGAAAAAATTTTAAAAAGTAATATCTTAAACTTAGCGGTTTAAAAACATAAAAGATAACATTTCATTTAACAAATGTGCTTCTACTGAGGGTGAAAATATTCCTTTAAAAAAAAGTTTAACAGTGCACTTTTTCCCTTTTCGGGTATTGATAAATTAAATTATTATTTAATTATTAAAAAATAATGTATATAATACTTATTATCATGAGTTCTCAGCATCATGAAAATGCTACTTATGTACGTTTATTAATTTAGCAACCTATGAAAATACTTTTTTAGATATAATAAATCGATTTGTTAAAGCTTACTTTTTCCTTTTTAAGATAAAAATCAATTGTAACTGAGTTTCAAAAGTCTCTTTTTCAATTCGTAACTTTTTTTTTCTTTTTTGTGTGTGTGTGTGTGCTCATTTTTCTTTTCTTATTTTGGAACTCAAATCATAACATTAAAGAAGATCAAAGACAAAAAGGCAATTAAACATTTCTTTTAGGCATAAAAATATGTAAACGACAGAAATATTTTATATAAAATTATTTCTATTCTCAAATGCCTTTGAAGTCGTTTTCATCTTTGTTTATTTAATTATTTTTTGAGATTTCTAAACTCGTTTACTTCGACGCGTTTTTAATGTGTGGAATTTTTTAACCTTTTTTCACTAACTTATTTGAAGTTTTTTTAATCTAACAAAAAAATCCGGCAGTTAATAATAAATGCACACTTTGCTGGACATACAAGCGTTAATTTTTTTTTTTAATTGTCAATGAAATTTAAAGAAGTATGCTTTTGCAAATTAAACAATTTTTAAAAACATGTTTAACTAATAAATCATATTTATCCGAAATGCATATTTGCTTTTTTAATTCTGGATTTTTAAGTTGAGGACGGGGTTCATTATGATTAGATTGAAAAGGATTATTTTACTAGTAGCTATCTGCCTACAGAAGAGAATTGTAAAAATGTGAACTGTCTAAGGAAAATATACGTGATAGTGCATGAAGAAAACTAAGAAAAGCTTGTTCATATAGCTCGTTCCATCAGTTGGGATAAAAATCCTGGGAGAACTACTTGCGTTTTTCAGCTGTAGTTATTTGTCCAGGTCGTAATAACATTAAAGAAAGTTTTTTCCTAATTAATCAATCGAGGACTACCAGCCACCTAACCATGGTGGGTTCTGTGTATTATTTAATGTAACATCGAAAGGAGTAGAAGAATTTACAATTCTGCTTTTCAGTGCGATTACATAGTGTAAATTTAAAATTTCAACCAGAGAGTTTTTTCGGCTCTCGCTGGCTCACAATTTGCTGACACAATTTGTTTTTCTCTTTTTAACTTTATTATGAAACATCGCTTTCTTCGCACTTATGGCACATAGAATTCAATAATAAAATAGCAAAATTATTAAAAGTAGCGTATTTTTGGAATTCCCGTTGGGGTGTCAAGTGCAAATGCAAATTTTTTCGTGTGAGTGTCAAGTGTCAATTTCGTGTCAAGTGTCAAGTGCAAATTTTTTTCGTATACGATTCCTTTAAAAATAACATATTATCTTGCATTTGATGGCAACATCCTTTGATTTGAAAAGTGATAGGGATAAAAACGAAAAGTTCGAGAATAATAGCATCTCTGGTGCTATCAAATAAAATAAATAAATAAAATAATTTTGAAAATTTAAACATTTACATTGTGATAAAGTATATCACCAAGGATCGGGCTGTTATAAAATATAGTTAACGCTATCTGTTTACCTGGGGCTTAGACTGTAACTTTTCGCATTTTTTGCTAGTGTAAACGCTTCTATGATACTTAAGAGTTGTGGTTATGTTCATTAGCTATTGATCCATAGTACGAAAACAATTTAAATTTTCTCTTGTGATGTAATTAAGTCTGGCTGTTTAGCAACATAGCTCTGTTTATACTAATTGGGATAGTTAACGTTTCGATGTGTTGTGGAACCAGAGTCTAAAGATTTTCATCTGTTATCTTTTATTTCTAGGTAATCGAAGTTATCTTAGGTTTCCAATTAATAAATAACAAAATGCTATAAAAATCAAAGAGATTTGCTCAATATTACATCATTTGCCCTTTATGGCAGTATTTTCTTCTTCTTTTTTTTCGCTTGATTTGTTTGCACCTGTTTTGCTTTCATAAGTTTTCGGAATAAATATTTTATTAAAATTGTATCAGTACAGGTGTATGGAACTACTTATTCCTCCATGCATGTTTTCGTGATGGTATTGCTACCAAGTGAAAGATTAGTAGTACCACATTCTGCGAAGGAACAGTAGATTTTTCATATTACTTTCTTCGTCAAACTTAATAGCCTTTACCAGAGCCGTGCTTACATATTTTTTCACCTGAGGCAAAGCGGTAAACGTGCGCCCCCATATACAATGCAAGATTATTTATTTACCTATTTGTGTGTGTGTGAGGGGGGGAGAATAAATAAATAATACTAAATGATATTTGAAAACATTACATTATACAAACACGCGCAATGTATATATATATATATATATATATATATATATGTACATACAATCATACATATAGAACAAATTAACTATATTTATATATATTTTATGCTCATTAAAAGTAACTGCTTGAAGTGAAAATACAATAACTCTACAGTACTATTCAATTACAACTTTGTATATTCCATAAAGTGAAACATATATAATGATTAACAAATTTGACATGGAAAACATTCAAATGTGCTTTTTGAAAAATAGCAAATAATATTAAGTGGTATAAGTAAAACATCTGCTCAAAACTTTATGCCATAAACTTTTGAAACATATTTATAATATAATTTTTCGTGCTTTTAAAGAAGCAAAATCATCGATAATTTTTTCAAAATCTGTTTGATTGCTTAACTCATGTTCTATAAAGAGAATGACCATCTTTGAAAGTTTTTCTTGGCCTAGTGAAGATAGTCATAAGAGATAAGAATTTAACTGTGCTTACTAGGCAAAGCTAGCTCTGTAGAAAATTGTGAAGTTCGGGTTGTTATGAAACGAAAGATATCACATTCTTTAATACGAGCTATGGTTTCGTTACATAAAGTTTGCAATGTTGTTTTACCAAAGTTATGCACCAAAATCCATTACAATTCTTAATTTAAATTACTAATCTCCTATACATTGCAATATTAATGAAACCTGAGTATGGTTATTATATTGAAACCATTTCGCATTTCTAAAATTATACGAACATGTTTCTGTCATTGGTTGAAATTCTCTTATGTGCAATGAATTTTATAGTTCTTTAATTTTCTTTCTTTTTTTTTAACGCAGTTCCATAAATAATTCTCTTCGGTATGTTAAGTAAAATTCCGAATTTCAGTTTAAGCACTTAAAGAGATATTTTTGATCGCAGAAATTCTTAACAACTACGAAGTAATAATTTCTATGTTTCTGGTCTTTCCATTAATGTTCGCGTTCAGAAGTGGCGGAGGGGTAACATAGGCAACTTGTTGAAACAGTTTATTGTAGTGATCGGATTAACTGCATTTAGTCTTCTGTACCTTGGATATCAGACAGTTTTATTACAGCATCCTCCACGAAAGCATCGCTTCTAAAGCATATAGTGCCGCGATCATCATTATAATAGATTAATCAATGAAATCAGTCTTTAATATTCATAGAATCTTTCATCAGTTAAACTACCCATCCCCGAGGAAAAGTTAATTTGAGCTTGAGCAGAAATGTACATGCTATCTAATTTAAATATGCCACTAGTTTGGCTGCCAGATACTTTTTTCCCTAACAGTCTCATGATGTCTTGACAATAAAAGCATAATTTTAAAATTAACAAGATTTAATGATACTTCATGCTTTATCTTTACTTTTATTGCGCCTCATCCATTAACTCAAGAAACTTCTACTAAGTAAAAAACTTAAGTCAAACTAATGAGAGATGCAAAGAACAGCTAATGTCGGCAGTATAATATTTTTTATGAAGGTTTAGTCTACGCAATTCGTTACACAGACTGTAATTAGTTCCTTAAAGCTAGTTTGACAAATTTTAATGTTAGAAAATATTATATACACTAAAGCTCGTGCCTTTTGAGAATAAATTAATGCCATTAGTTTTCTTTTTCTTTTATTAGCTGTATTGTTTATAACACAAATTTCTTTTAATATTCAGTGATGTATTCCGAAATTAAAAGTTAAATATCGTAAGTTTTAAAAATAAATTTATGAATTTTTTATCGAGTAGTTAATTTGGTGCCCCTTCTTTTTGTTCACCTGAGGCAAGTGCCTCACCTGCCTCACCCTCGTCCCGGCCCTGGCCTTTACAATGGTGTCCATTCGTCACCACCTGAATTTGGTCGGCTGGGTCTCATACCTCTCCTCTGTCACCCTTTAGCACGCTCAGCTGGCAATGGAAGATTTGCGTCTCGAACCCGGGCGAGATCCCAATTATTCGGCTTTCCCGCTTTGAAAAAACTAACAGTTTGAATCCAGATTCTCTCCTTACCATAATATACGTGGGGTTTTTAATATTATTTACGAGAGGTAAAATATTTCTTTCGCAATATTATAGCAGTGTTTTGCTTTAATTTGATTAATTGAATGTGACATCAGGATAGTGTAACAATCATATCGATAAGCATAAAATTGGATTATTTTTTTAACCCATTAACTAGGTGCCAAGCAAAAATTTTCTGACTTTTTCCTGAAGCCTGACTTTTGCTGACTGGAAAAATGATAAAGTTTACCAACTAACGTGAAGAAACTAAAATTCTGGTGTTTGGAAACGTGAGAACATCGCTGATCTCCCATTCAAGTCAAAATACCTATAAAATTTCTGTTTAATTAGCACCACAAACCACGAACTGGACCACGAATGTCGCTGCTACATCACAAGTATATGAGAAACCAATTCTTGTGCCAACTGAATGCAACCGATCCACATTATTTTATATGGTTCCTGTTTAACTCTTTTTTCTGTAAAGGCCCACCAGCGACCGAGCGAATAAAACGCCATTTGTTGTACCATGGATCAAACTGAACCTGACAGGTTGGCTACGTAGGCGTTTTCGTGGTTTTCGGCCTGCGTAACTTGAATCCCAGCCAGTTTTCAATATTCCCTAAGGCATCCTTTCTCTTGGGCTAATAGCTTAATGTGCTCTGGCATAAATCTAATAAAAGAAAAAAACTTCTCCGTTAAGAATTCGTTTCATGGTACGATTGTTCTTTGTAAGTATAGAAGTACCTCAATATACGTCATTAATCCGTTCCAAATCTTTTGACATATGTGAAACGAACTTTTCCAATATGAAATAAGAGCCCATCAGCCGCCGAGCGGTCGCTGATGGGGCGAATCGCTGGAAAATTGGTAGTTCGATCCGAAGTTCGAATCTGCCGAATGGGATGACTGCATGGGCGTTTGCGTGGTTTTCCTCATGTGTAACTTTTCCAATAAGAAATGAAGGCCCACCAGTGGCCAAGTACCAAAGTCGCTGAAAACTGCTAGTTCGGTCCGAGGTTCGAATCCCGCGAACGGGCAGGTAGCATGGGCTCTTCCGTGGTTTTCCACACGTATAACGTGCATACGAGCTAGTTTCCCTTAGAAAGTCCTCCTCGGAGGCATCCCTTCGAGTCTTGGCTGTAATCACGTAAACCTTCCGAACTAATAAGAAATAAAGGGAAAATAATAAATCCGTTCTAGCATAAAAATGCTATTGTTATACTTATAACAATATTTAATACTAAAATTCAAATGCAGTAGGTAAAATATATACTGCACATGATACCGTACATAAATGTTTTTCTGTTTTCCATATCAAAAGCAATTTTTCGCCGGGCGCAGCATCCAGGGGGGTGCCAAATTGATGGTACGAAATTTTTAACGAAAGTTTTCCATTCTTGGCACACAGAAAGGGACGCAATTTCTTCAGTTGTCCCCGGGCGCTGGAAACCCTAGTTACGCCACTGCTTTTCTGATGTTTATTTGGTAAGCGATTTCATCCAGTTCGCAACCTAACAGATTTAACAGCCTCTCTGTTTTTTTGCAATCGTAGACACCATCGTACTCTGCGAAGAGTATGCAATAGCCGCGTTCCCGATACGCATGCATCTTCATACGTTTCAACCATCGCTTTTTTTCACCTCCATGGTGACCCTAACAAATTCGTTGCTTGATTCTTTCCATTAACTTTCCTAAAATTCATTGCTAATGAATTAAAAAAAATTTTACGCGTAGAAAACGCAAAATCACTTAAAAATTCAGAGTTATAGAGCGAGTTGTTTACTGAATAGTAGCAAGAGGGGTAATGGCATTGTTTCAAAAGAAGAAAATAAGTATATTACGCTGAGTTGTGACTCATCGAACTCAAGTCGTATTAGAATTAACTATGGTATATCAAACAAAAATGTTCGCTTCCAAACAGGGCGTATATCAAGTTGAATGTATTTCAAAACAGTCATATACCGAAATACTAGTGTGAAGTCCTCTGTTAAGTGAGTACTGGTGTCTGATTCCATCAAAACCCACATTCGTATTGCTGTCTCTCAACATCTCATTTTCCTAATAAAAAATGGTACTAAGGGTTCTCGAAAGGACATTATCTAAGGACTTAAAACATTTTTATAGGCCTTGTTGTTGCAATTTAAATCTATATTATTACAGAAGGAACAGGTGCGAAGCAAAATTTAAATCATGTCAAACGCAGGAGGTTTTCCAGGATGCCGTACTGCAAAATTTACAACTTAATTTAAAAGACACGTTTCAAAAATGCTAGTTGTTAAGGAACATAAAAGACTTTTGCAGCACAGATTTCAAAGCTTTGCCGCTGTAATAATCGCCCATCAGTATCATCGGTATTAGACATACTCAGCTTCAGAGGATTGCTTATCGCAACTAGCGTGTCATTGCATAAAGTGCAATTTAACAATTCACTCTTCAACGATTTTCCTAGCGGAAAATTTCTTTCGACTCAAATTAACTGATTCTTTCAATAATTCTATGATGATCGCTTATTTAATTGAACTAAGCCAATGAACGAAGTTTACTTGGCCTTTGTTTCCTCTTCCTATTTATATGATGGCCAATCTTCTTAAGCCTTTTCTTCCATGGAAAGGCGACTTAGCGTCATCCTTGATAGCAATTGCAATTCGAGACAATAATAAAAACCTCCAGTTTTCGCTACCTAATCCCTTAGAGACACTTGATGAGATAGAACAAAGAGATCCACCCTGGGGTTATAAAAGGCAGGTGTGGGGAGTTCAGAGGTTAGAACGGGAGCTCATCCCTCTGCCCTTGGCACAGTTCCATGATAGAGAAAATTGCTCTCCACGCTTTAGTGATTTTGAAAGAGGATTATTTAGGTGTGACTGCTTATTGGTAGACTCTTTTATCTTTGTTACCTTAGTTGCTGAGAATACTCACGTTTGTATGATAGACATTAGTCAGTTACTTTACGAAACACTTTAAGGTTAAGAATCAATAATTGCTACGGAAACCATTGGGTGAGTCTTTTTCATTGATTCGATATCTTTTGTTGCCAAAGATGAATAAATGTTTCTCTTATTTTGTGAGTTAGATATCAAAGGGTCTTAATGATTCATAATTTGATTGATAAATTTCCTAGGAAATTTATCAATTAAATATGAATCATTAGGACCAAGGAATTTTGTTATAGATTGCCATGGTAATATAATTACAATTAACCCCCCATCTTCGGAAAGAAAATTGAATTAAATAACCGGAGTATTAGCTAAAAAGCAAGGCAGACTTTTATGGGTTTAACAGAAGAAGCAAATGACAGTAGAATGAATCATCAGGCCATACTGAAATTTTTCAGTTAACTGATATCACTTATCAAATCTTAGGAGTGTTGTAATTAATTCTCTTCAACATCAGTTCATTTTTGTAGGTGATTTCTCCAAAGAATAAATGCTTCAAGCCATCCATTTCTTGGAAGCGGTGAAAAATATGCTTTTAGAAGTTACCATATCTCATGCTCGGAATGAAAACGACTACCGAATGCATTTCTTTTAGATTTAAAACCTGGCAAAAGTATCACGTAGCCAAATTAGGTGAATAGAGTGGATATTTTATCACTTTTTTTTTCAAGCTTTTATTTGTGTTCCAGAATATTCAAGAAATGTGTTTTTGTTTAAAAATTCAACCGTAAATCTTGCTAAATGAGATGATGTATTATCATGGTAAAGCATGATTTCCCTAATCTTCACTTCTTAAAGAATTTCTGGAAGGTACTTAAGTGTTGGAGCAGTTAACTGTAATATCTTCTGTCCCTCTAACTTTATGGCTTTGGTCAGTCTCGTACTTCTTAAATGTAAAAAAAAAAAGAAGCATACATTACTTTTTTCCAATGTTCTTTATTTTTCCACCTTTGTTGATTTTGGGTAAACTTAAAAAACAAAGAAAAGAACCATCCTTTTTTACCTTCAACATGCTGGAATGTCAAAAATTAGTATGCAAGTTTCATCACCAATTGAGGTAAAAAAATGCGGTGTTCACCATCATCAAGTGATTTTAGGTTTTTTATTGATTCTAACAAGATTAGCATTTTTTATTCTGTTAATTTATGGGAGTCTCAACGACAAACTAATTTGTTGCTATGCAATTCTTTGGGAATAATTTTATGTACAGCATCCAATACAGTGTTAAGTTCCTTCTGCATCATTTTAATAGGTACAGCGATCATCGCAGATTAACATTTTTCGTGTGGCTGCCACATTTCTTATGACTACAGGTAAGGAAGGGATTCCTGTGTGTTCTTTATCTAGGAGAGAATTTGACCTCTACGAAATTCTGTGAACCCCTTTAATACAACGGCACGACATGGAGCTTCATTTTCATGCCAATTGTAGATGTTGAAGGCATTTTTCTTGATTCAGAGCAACTTAGCCAAATCATCCTGCAGTAATGCTGTTCTATCAGCTTAATTTACCTTTCTCTCAAAATTTATTCTAAATAAATTGCAATTGCTGCCACAAATTATCGTCTGCGGATATTAAAGAATTAAAATTTACACATCTGACAAATAACTTTTTGAGAGCATATTATCTACCCCTGTCTCTAAAATTCGAGAGTTACCTGTATAGGATCAGCCTTCCATATATGAGAGTTTTGGGATTTTTTATAGGAAATCTTTCACTTTTGAGGAACTGACAAATACATTAAGCGAAATTCGATTACCGAAGATCCTTTCGCACAAAGAAGCTAATATCAAACAGTTTATTGCAAAGAGTTGTGGAACTTTCTTTGTCATCTAGTTTTCTTAACGTATCTGACACTCGTGAATTACTTTCTCTTCCTTAAAATAAAATTTTCTTTTAAAAGACTTTCACACTTTTTTCAGTGAAAGGAACTCAATGAACGGAACGTAGCAGCACATTCATGAACTTCCCAAGAAATGCATAACGACAAAATATATGGAAAAATCTAAACAGATATAGAGATTATTTGTTTAAATATCGATCTTTCTTGAATTTAATCTAAAAAATTTATAGTGTTATTGAATGTGTAATGTCAGAAACACAGTATATAGAGAGAGTCACATCATATTTCTAAAGTCGCGACATATATCAAGACATATCTGGGATTGCTTGTGAAACGGAAGTACTTTCTACAAAATAAATTGTCTTTTGTCATATTTAATCATATGTAATGACAGAAAGGTGGCAGATTATAGGTACCATTGTTTCATGCTAATTTTGTAACAGTCAATAGGGTAAAGAACGTTCAGAAACTGATGACACAGACTGAGTGACGTAGGTTAAATAACTCTTATCGAAGTCTCAAAAATTCCTCCAACAAAATGAGGAACAATGATTCATAAAGATAAGTAACATTTTCCTTTTTATTCTTTTCCGGTTTTGGCTGAATCGTCATTTTCACTTTCGATTCGTGAGGTGAAAATTATCAGGAAAAATAATTAGAGAAATTCAGGTAGAAGTAAATAAATACACTTCTTTTTAACTGTATGCAAAGCAAACAACACTATTTTTCTATTAGTTCGCGTAACTCTATCTTTATCTAACGTAAATATTATTTTAATGACATAAAAAATGCTCAAACTGCAGAGATATAAGATTTGCTTCTGAGCGGGGAAAAACTATCCTTGCCGGGATTCGATCCGCAAATCTTTCTTTTGCCCTAATCTTTTATTTTAGAATAGGCATTTCAAGATTATTTTCCCTTCCGGCTTACTTCGTCACCATGGTAACGACTAGTGGAAGAAGAGTCCTCTAATTAACTATAGTCCCCAAATTCTTCCTTGCGTTGATGACGACAAGCGTTACAATCGTAAACATGGGGAAGGTCGTTACCATGCTGAAATGTAAACTTCTGAAGTAACAGACTATAGTTGGTTGTGGCCACGCGCACCATCAGAGCTCACACCATTAGAGTATGCACGGAGAGTGCGATAATTTCTTACACTTTCCTCCATTTGAAAGGGGCTGGGCAGAGGTTCAGACCAAGTCGGCCAAATTCAAGTGGCTACGCATTATCCTTTCCCATATTTTATTTAAGACGCCATTATAGAGACATTTAGAATATTCGGAGTGAGAACCAGGAAAACTCAGCTATACTATCGCTGTGATTCAAACCACGGATCTTCCAATCCTAGCTGGACGTACTGCCAATTATTGGGCTATTGCATCTAGCAACGCACGACGCTAGGGAAAATATTACCAGAGAAGTGAGTTTTCCCTTCTCTTGTCTTGGCTGGCTATGTTACGCGGGACATTTTGCAGCAGAGCTAAAAAGTTTGCACTTGAAGCTCTGTACTTTGAAGTTTTTTTCCGAAAAATCCTATTTTCGCGTATGTCGGCCAATCAGATATCCCGAAAACGAAGGTTCCGGGAAATGATTCTTTCGCCGTTCTGTTGAAAGTAGCTTGTAGATAGGACAGCAGTATTAAGTCAAAGAACATTCTTTGATTAACATATATTCTCTGATTAAGTAATGGCAGAAAGCATGGGAAAATGTTAGAATTCCTTATAAAATTACTATAGAGATGTAACTTTAAATGTTAAAGATTTCTCAAATCCTCTTCAACTCTCAGATGATCCTGCAATCCCAGTTTCTTCCCGTACCACATATCTGGTTAGCTTTATATTTCATTCATAATGAATGAATGAATCCTGATTAATTTCCTCTGTATTTGAAAACAGTACTTTTTTATATTCATTAGTCCGGTCTCTGTATTTGAAAGCGTATTCAAACACATAACTTACATTAATAATAACTTAGGCTGAACATTTTCGTTTGAAAGCATCTTTCTGTAACTCTTAATATTTTCTCATTTCATTAAGTACTTACAGAATTCGTCGGCTTTTTAATTAGGGTGGGAGAGAATATATATATAGATATATATATATATATATATTTCCAAAATGGCAGAACGCTTCGTCGTTAAACATTATCGGGAATGACTAAACTCATTGGCTATTTCACCAAAAACATTGGGCACGGAATACGCACTACAAGAGCCAACAGCTATTACACTCGCGAAGAAGGGAAAAAGACAGTGACACAATAGTGAAGCATTATGCAGAGCTCAACTTGCATTCTTGTCCAGGTTTAGAGCCAAGGCAGAGAATTTTATTTAAATCTTTCTTCTCTGTTAACATGTATTTATTTACAGAAGCAAAAGGCGGACCTTTAATGGATTGCTTTTGTTTTTATTTTGTTTCTAGTTACTTCCGAAATAGATATGTAATTTTATGGAAAGGAAGATATTTACAGTATTTACCGCAGCAAAAGGCAGCCTTTTAATGGATTGCTTTTGTTTTTATTTCGTTTCTAATTGCTTCCGAAATATATATATAATTTTATGGGAATGAAAATATTTTCATTCGTTAACATTTTTATTGAAATAAAATATGGCAAAGTAAAAAATATAATTACCTCCTATGAACTAGACAAGATACATATTTAGTCTATGCTCCCCCTCCAAAAAATGATACATATATTTTTTATATCCATTATTTCAAAGGTTTAAGAGTAATTCAAATTTTTATTTTAGCAAGCAATTATCATTAATAAATTAATTATTTAAATAAACTAGCCGCTTGTGCGGTCACCTGAAATAATTATACATAACGATTTTAATAACTCCAGCTGTAATTGCATAAATGTATTTAATATTTCATTCATCTCTTGATTGGAATGCTGTTTTATTTAATAAATTGGAATAAAAATCAGAAAAAATGTCTTTAAGAACTGCGTTTATTGCTTGTAATCGCTTCGGCTGTTTTTCAATAACAGACAAATTAAATTTGTTGAAAGCAAAATGTCTTCCGCTTTACTGAATGCCAACATGCTGCCGCGTCGAAGATAAAAAGTATTTTATTTCAGGCAGGGACAACAAGGATAAGTCTGTTGATTAAAACTGAAAGATAAAATATCTTCTGTTTTGCAGAATGGCAGCAGTTTGGCACAATATTTTTATTTGTTTTTCTTTCGAAATGTTTTATTTCGAACAGGGCTGTTATTGATGGCTTTTCGTCGCTGAGTTTGTTAATAAAAATAATGATTCAGCACAGTAGGCCTGAAATATGAAATAAATAATAATAAAAAAAACTAATTTGAAATTCATACTTCAGGCTTCAAGGTGCACATGTTCGGGTATATTACTACGTGTGTTCAATATTTGGTGGCGCTAGATTCCGTCGTTTTTTCACAAGGCGAGGAACATACATATATACAGATTCTTTATTATTTATGATAGAGATAGTTTACTACTTCAAAAGTAGCTGCTTGTATTTTAATAATTGCAATCAAATTGTATACTTAATGTCAAATTTTTATCTTGCAATTTACTCGAAACTGACGCACGATTAGTTTTTTCCATTGACGATGCTACCATATGAAACTTTTTACGAATAGTTTCATCTGTTCTACACAGCACAACCTCATTAAATGACGCTAGGCAACGTAAAGCTTTGCGTTATTAACGGCGACACTTTTGGTTAAATACGCGTCGGAAACACGCGACACCTTGTAACCTGCCCGCATTTACAACCACTCCAAGGTTATTTCCAAGAAGTATAAAAACGGGAGAATGTAAAAAATAAAACAGCGTTTTCGCCGCTCTGATTTAAATCGGGAACATTTCATTTAGAACTTTTTGCGGAAAACATTCCCTGAAAAAATTGAGAGGGGGAGGTGGCGAATAAAACAAAAGGCTTCGCGTCACGCACGTGGTTCTAACCGCGTATGAGGAACAGCTCAATAAATTGGGGTTAACGCTGAGCTATTCCTCGCTTTGCTGTTAAAATAATTTCACGTATTTAGCTGGTTGCTTTTTTTTTTTAACTTTTTAAATTTTTTCCTCTTTTGTGTGGTATGAGAGGATGCACAGAAAAGAGCTAATAAATAAATGGGATTTGTAGGATCAGAAAATAATTAGATTACTCAACTTGATGGAATTATGTCATCGATGCTACACGCCAAAAAGACAAATTTGCATTTCTTTTCTGCTTTTCCCTAAATGCATTTTGCATAAAAAATAATAGATAAATAAGACTTGTAGCGTCAGAAAATGATTGCAGACTTGATGCAATTTCGTCATCTGTACTATATTAGAACCACGAATGTGCCTTCCATTATAGCTTTAATTCTAAACAATTTCTGCATAAAATCGCTAATAAATAAGCAAAGTTTGTAGCACGAGAAAATGATCGGATTCCTCAACCTAAAGGAATTAAGCCATCGATAGTACGTCAAAACCACGAATCTCCATTTTCCCAATAAATGCATTTTATAAAAGTTTTGATAAGTAAATGAGATTTGGATTATCGGAGGGAACGGATTAGAATTTTAATAGAATTACTTCATTGATACTACGCCAAAATCGTGAATGTGAAATAAATTTCCTAGCTAGCTTTTCAGTGTTTTACGTATGCAAAAAAGTCAACCGGATAATTGTGCTAATTAAAAGACATAGATATTTATGTTAGATACTACTAAACTCTATCTATTCATACACTGTATCAGGAATAAGACTACTGAACACTAGATATAGTCCGAGTTTTGTTAATGGCAAACGGGCTGGTTGCGTGTGAGTTTTCTGGATATTCTTCATGTGTAACACAAGTACGAGGTATATTCCCTCAGAAAGTCTTCCAGGAAAGCATCTATTCCCTTAAAACAAGCAAAAATTATTAAAACACTAGTTTTTAGCAAGATTTTTATATTTTTCATTGACAACAGGATTATTAATGGAATATTTTTTCACTTTACCGAGATAATGTGCAAATGAAAAAATAAATAAATAAAAAGATCATGATTGTATAAGATCCACTAGAAGCCGAGTGGAAAAATCGCTGAACACTGGCATTTCAACCAAGTTCAAATCCTGGCAAACAGGCTGTCTGTATGGTAGCTTTCCTGACTTTCTCCAAGTGTAACGTGAATACTCATCAATTTTCTTTGAAAGGACCTCTAATCCTCCCTAAAGCCATCCAATCTCTTAGGTAAATATTCCTAGCGTGTTTTGCCATAGCCATAATTGTATTTTATTTGTAGTTGGCTTGACTGATTGTTGACTTGGGGGCAGGTTGCTTTCGTGGAGAACATTTTTAATAGAAACTGGATTGTGTTTACTCGAAGTGAGACTAGCTGCTAATATTAAAAGTTTTGACACTGCAGCCATTGTTGGGAGGGAAGAAATATTTTAAAGTGATTCATTCTGTTACATCTGCAAATATTGTTAAATTATAATCAGACAGACCGATAATTATTTTATGAATAAAAACCAAACATTGGAACATTTTATCATTCACAGATGAATTAGTTTCTGCTTTTGCTATTAAATGGACTGAACAACATTGATTGTTTCTCGACTATATATATAATTATATTATATTATATATATATATTTATATATATATATATAAGCATAGATAACATACTGTCACTGTCACATGCACGACTTCGAGAAACAAATCTGGTATTAAGCGACGTTAAGATTGCTTTTGTAATGTTTCGAGCTTCGAGGGAGGGTTGACAGCTGATCGAATGGCTGGAATTTCTCACCCACAGTGCGTTGACCGCAAGTAAAGAACTGTGAAGGAGATGGTTACGCAACTTAATTTATTGTGAATCGATCAATTTTACTTATTGTAATTAACATTTATTATATTAATCTTCATCCAGAAAAATACAGGTGCAAAAGGAGAAATAGTTTTCTCCCTGATATCTTACGATGCATGCACAGTAGAATTTCAACTATCCATATTTGCTGAAGCTACAGCATGGGCGTTCGTATAGGGGTAGGCAGTACGTAAATATTTCCCCCTTAAAACTGAGAAATATGTGTGTTTTTATATTGATTCATCCATTATGTGTTTTTGTATAGATGTAAGATTATACTTTGTGATTTTCTTGCGAACGGTATCAAGTCAAATAATTTAATAAAAACTTATTAGCCCAAAATGGATGGTAGTCCCGAGTGGGATATTAATCTCGAAATGGCATTTTGCACTGAATCACTATAAAGACGTATCACTTTTCAAAGTGTTGCCAAAAATGTTATCGCTCTGTTTTATATTAAAGAAATTAAATAATGAAGAATCTGCATGAATGTATACATGTTTCTTGCACTGTGAGAAAACAACGGTACCTAGAGCCATCAAATTTTGAATAACCTGGTCCTACCCGAACACGGGCACCTGGAATAAGCCCGAAATTTGAATTTCGAATTTGCTTCATTATCTATTTCATATTTTGTAAAACTTTAACGAATTTTTTATCAACAAACTCAACGATTTGAAAGCAAGCAGTGGCAACACTGTAAAAAAATAGAAAGAAATGATCTCCAGCGCGCGAAACTGTCTATGGGAAATTCTAAGGATACTCTGGTTTTAAACATTTTGTGTTTTTGTTGTTGGGACGTATTTTATGTGGCGTAAGCGCCAAGAACGTAATATTTAATAAATAAAGTAACCGTACAAAACATTAATAATAAAAAGGCAAGAGAAAAAGTTTTATAAAGACATCTTAGTATAAGAAAACTTAACATTAACATGATGAACTGAAAAAAGACTATAAAAAACAGAAAAATATATGCCAGTACTTTATTAAAATATACTGATATGCTGCTTTTAAAATTTTTGTAATTTTCTGTTGAATTTTTTTATGGCGAAGAAAATGATGCTTAATAATGAAGTTAAAAAGACAGAAAAAAAGGGTTAGTAGGAGTGAGTGTAACAGTAAACTGGGCAGCTGCGAGCTCAGCAAGAAAGTAAAAAACCTTAACAAAACTCTTTGGGCGACGTTCAAATCTGAAATCTTTCAGATTTTTAGTCTAAAGGGGTTTTGTCTCTGAAGGACTAATGTTTTCGTTTTGCGATTTTGCGTTGGAAACGTTAAACGTCTGAATCACTTTTCAAACTATTGACACGAAATATTGCAGCCCTGTATTATATTTAAAGAAATTAAATAATGAAGAATCTGCATATATGTATGTATGTTTCTCGCATTGTGATAAAACAACGGTAGCTAAAACCATCTAATTTTGTAAAAGTACATTTCCACGGAATATGGGAATCTGGAATCCCAAATTAGGAATTTGTTTTATTATCTATTTCATATTTTGTAAAACTTTAGCGAATTTTTGATTAATAAACTCAACGATTTCAAAGCGAGCCATGCAGCGTTGTACAGAAAAAACATTTTTATCTCCAGCGCGTGAGACTGTGTATAGGAAATTCTAAAGATATGCTCAGTTTAAAATTATTTTCGATATTGTTCTTTAACTGAATTTTATGGTTTAAATGAGAAGAATATGATATTGAATGAATAAAGGCAACACACAAAATGCTAAAAAACGTCCCTTTGTAAGTAATTTAAAATCTGAAAATTTTCAGATTTTCTTTCTTTCTTTCTTTCTTTTTTTTTTTATTTATTTATTTAGCTCACAGGTCATGTAACTATTTGTCTCAAATCTTGGGATCCGCTCTTGGAAAGTTTTCGGTGCATAATCGAAAAGTCTGTGTAACTTGGTACTCATTTTTATCTAGGTCACATAGATGTTTACTATAAGACAAGTGATTTAAGTAATTTAATTGGTAAGTATGTAACACAAGTGAAAATATAATACATAACACTGCACATTCAGAACAAACATACATAATGCGAACACATTCATAAAATATAATACATAACACGAACACATTCAGAACAAAAAGGAGAATTTTATTCTCAAGATAAAAAATTTGCGCGCAGGAAACAGTGCGCAAATTTTTTAAAAAGCTTCCGGACAGTTGTTTACTTTATATAAGCTGCATATTATAATTATTACTGACTAAAAAATTATTATTTATTTTAATTGAAAAGAGAATAACATAACACCATTATTTGTTTAGTCTGTTTTTGAGAAAAGAACTTAACTGTAACATCCGAAATCGCAAATCAGCTTGCATAACTATACCAGATCATTTAAATTAATTTAATATCTTCTTTTAACATAAATGATTGTTGGACGTAAAAGAATGATTATTCAAAGTTGAAAATTTTTTTTTTTAATTTGATAGTTTTACTGGTAATGTGTTATTGAGACTAAAAAGATTTAAAAAAAAATTATATGCTAAATGAGGCTTTTATTTCAAAATCATAAATGAGTAAGGAACTGAAATAAAAAAAATATCATATAGTTTAATGGAAGCAAGAGATTAAATAATCTTTTTACAAAATTCATCTACAGTTTTATATCACTAATATTAGAAGCTTGGACACCTAAGTAAGGAAATCTAACAATTAAACTACATTGTCAAAGTGTAAAGCATGAACTTTATATATTTATCAAGGAGATTCCATGCTTTTATTATTCGTGATATAAAATTTTAGATGAATTTGTAAAGAGAAATATAGTCTACTCTAGATTATCCGGGATAATGCCGGATAATCTAGAGTAGACTATATTTATCTTTAAGCACGGACAATCCAAACTATAAATTTTTTTGCTGATTGTAAGCTTTTATTACTTAAAACATTAGCAATTTTACTACTTTTTTGAGACATTTAAATATTTGTCGAATTTTACTGCGTGTTTTTCCAAGTGCTATTTTATCATTGTATTCGAATCCGTTTTGGTCAACGAAGTCCAAAAGAGTTTCAATGGAAGCCATTGCTTTTTCGGGTCTAATGTAATTACCAGTATCCTCTTCTCTTAATATTTTCAGGATTCCTCTCTGCTTCATCTGTTCTTGTGACTTTCGAAACGATATCCTTATTCTGATGCTGAAAGCCAGACTCAGTTGAATCTTCATCGAAACTTTTACGTTTTCGATGTTTTCCCGATTTATATTTTCGAAGAATTTTACATATCCATTTTTTTCGCATACAACTTCATTTATTTCCTCGACTTCTTCCCAATTAGATATATCTTCGATTTCTATATTAGAAACAATCTCTATGATCGAGCATGCTCAAACTTGCGCGTGTTTATTTTATATACACTCTCCCACATAGCGTTGAGAGTTCGTGCGTGGGCACCACGCACGGATAATCCCGCAAACCGGATATTCCGCACTCGGACAATCGAGACTACATCTCATAAAATCTCTTGCTGCCATTAAACTATCTGATAAAATATGTTTTTACTTTTGGTTCAGTAATTATTTTATGAATTTTAAATAAAAGGTTTTTTTTAAAGAAACTTTTTGTTACTTATCTTTCCAGGATGCCAAATCCGTTTACTGAAAACAATAAAGACGTCTTCAAGGTGTTTAAAAATAATTAAAAAAAATTATGTAAAAAAAAAATCTGAAAGCTTTCAGATTTTACATTACCCCCAAATGGGTATTTTTTTTAACGTTTTTTGTCTTACCTTTATTTATGAAATATCATGTTTTTCGCACTTAAACTATAAAATTCAAATTTTAAAATGAGCATATCTTTAGAATTTTCGATACACAGTCTCATGCGCTGGAGGTAAATTTTTTTTTCTGTACAACGTTGCCATTGCTCGCTTTGAGTTTCTTAATCAAAAATTCGTTAAAGTTTTACAAAATATGAAATAGATAATGAAACAAATTTCAGATTCAAATTAGGGCTTCCACATGTCCATATTCTATGGAAGTTTATGCTATTAAAATTTTTATGACTCTAAGTACCGTTCTTTTATCAGAATGTGAGAAACATACATACATTTATGCAGATTCGTCATTATTTAATTTCTTCAAATATAATACAGGGCGATAATATTTGGTGGCAACAGTTTGAAAAGGAAATTTACATTCAGAGTGAATCGACGCAAAATCGCAAAACGAAAACAATAGTCCCTCAGGAATAAAGCCCCTTTGGACTAAAAAAAAGAAAAAAAAGTCTGAAAGGCTTCAGATTTTAAATTACGTCCAAAGGGGCATTTTTTTAACGTTTTGTGTGTTACATTTATTTATTAAATATCATGTTCTTCTCCCTTAAACCAGAAAATTCAGTTCAAACAGCAATATCGCAAAATAATTACAAAATGAGCATATCGTTAGAATTTCGTGTATTGGAGATAATTTTTTTTTTGGAACAGTGTTGCCGTTGCTTGCTTTGAAATCGTCGAGTTTGTTCATCAGAAATTCGTTGAAGTGTTACAAAATATGATATCGATAATAAAACAAATTCAAAATTTGGGCTTCTATATGCCCATATTCCAAGGATGATTACGTTACTCGAAATTTGATGGCTCCAGATACCGTTGTTTTATTACAATGCGAGAAACATGCATATCTTTATGCAAACTCTTCATTACTTAGTTTCTTTAAATATAAAACAGGGCTGTAATATTTAGTGGCAACGGTTTGAAAAGTGATTCCACGCAGGAAATGAATCGACGCAAAATGCCAAAACGAAATTAATAGCCCTTCTGAGCTAACGCTCCTTTGGGCTAAAAAAACCTTAAAGCTTTTAGATTTTATATTACTTCTGAAGGGGCGTTCTTTCCATTTTATGTTTATATACGTTACGAGAGTATTTGGACTAAAAATGTTGAAAAACAGCATATCTTTAGAATTTCCGATAGACAGCCTCGCGCGCTGGAGACAATTTTTTTTCATACAGTGTTGCCATTGCTCGCTTTTAAACTGTTGAGCCTGTTTATCAAAAATTCGCTAAAGGTTTGCAAAGTACGAAACAGATAATGAAACAAATTCGAAATTCCAAATTCGAGTTCTCATATTCGGGTGGAAAACAGCATTATTCAAAATATGACGCCTCTATGTATCGCTGTTTTTTCACAATGCTAGAAACATACGTACATGCATGCAGATTTTTCATTGTTTAATTTCTCTAAATATAATATAGAGCGATAATAATTAGTGGCAAGAATCTGAAAAGTGATTCAAGGCGTTTAGTGACTCGACCCAAAATGCCGTTTCGAGAGTAATAGGCCTTCTGGATGAACGCCTTTTTGGGCTAATAATAAAAATGAAATAGTAAAAAATTGTATAAACATTTTTAGACTTCTTTTTACAGAGATTTTCGAATCTGTTCTTACTCGGAAGTATCCTAACAATAATCATTTTAAAGAAACTGCATGAAATAAGATATTATGGATGAAGATGTTATGGAAACCAGTTCATTTGTCGCGAGTTATCTTCCGCTCCTCTTCTCTGATGTCACATTTTAAAATTCATGCCATAACCGGCCTCGTTCTAATGTTCGTGACCCATTGTTGACAATCATACTATTTTCGTGCTATTAGGTACCGTGCTGAAAACAGAAAAATAAACAAGTCGTCGTTTTGCCCCTGTTCCAAGTTTCAAAAATCTAGCTCAAACGTTTCATTTTTCAGAACCACCATTTCACATCCTGGTTTAGTTTGACTTAAAGCATCCATCCTTTTCAGACACTAGACGCACGTGAGCTGGATTTTGACCTACCGTAATTTAATCTGATATATATTCACGGGCTTACTTTTAAGGTAAAAAAAGAAGCTTATTGGAATTCTTCAGTGAACTGAATTCCATTAACTTCACAGAATTTTTAAACCGGAGAACTTTGATTAAGTTCTCATCTGAAGTGTGCTATACAATTTTCTCCTTGTTGCTTAGAGAAAAGCATTAAATCAAAGATATATCTCAAGTAGTTAGGCCCATGGCTAGGGAAATCGTGTAGGATTTTGAGATCTCGGTATAAATAGGATGGATTACATTTTTAAAAATGTCTCTCATAAAAACAGGAGGTACTTAATATAATGGGCAGTTTAAGATTTACACAGAAGAAATAGGGTAAATAATTGGCTTAAATCATATTAGTAGAACTGTAGTTAAAGATACTGTGATGTTCAATAAAAGCAATTTTTATAAAATGACACTAGCTGGGCTCATAAAAATCATTACATTGTAATGTTCTTCTCTCCTTCTGTTGTGTAGAATCTCGAGAAATAGTGATTGCACTTACGAAGGGTTAATACTGCCCTTTATTAAACTCTTTAAGTTATTTGCAATGCGTCAACTTGACGCTAACATACTACGCCTCAACTTGGGTGGTAACTGAAACAGTAGAATCAAACTTAAAATAAGCGATATTCACAAATAGTAGAATTTGCCTACAGGGCTCATATAATCTTGTAGCCTACAGCGCGCAAATGAGTCTAGTGGCAGCAAGATAATAGCGATTAAGCCGCGTCAACCAGCTGTAACTGCCAAACAGAAGTTTACGTATAAGCACGCACGGCAATTTCCCGAATTCTCTCTTTTCTCTACAGGAACGTGAATATTTAACTTATTCTTCCACTAGTAGAATTTACATTTCTTGATCGTGCTACTAAATTTAAATATTCTGGCACTGACCATTAGGGGAATGAAGGCTTATAGGAAAGTAACTTAAAATTAAAATTAACTGGTTATTTAAAATAAATATAAATCTCTACAACATATATATTTTTTCTTTTTTATGATTACTATTTTAGACATCTAGCGGCACGTGCGACCAATTAACTGTTATTAAAAGTTTTGTAATTTAAAACTATGCATCCCGTAGCTGCAAGGTTGGAGTGTATAAAGAGCACTAAGATTTGAATTTGAATTTAGCTTTTAATACTGGCAACAACCCGAAGTATTATGTATTTCGATCATCGAGGCTTTTGCTATAGTATATTGTATTGGAAAAGGGCGAAGACAAAAAATGTGTGTAGCGTAAGTGCATTCAATTGATACATGTTTCTTAATGTTTAACAATGTTTTTACCCGAAACATTGCGTGCAGCGAAATTTTTTATTTATTTCATTATTTGGTTTATTTTGTTTACTTTACAGCTCGTTGGAGTTATTTTGTAAATCAAAAATAAAATAATGTATCCACCTTAGTTTAGTCTTTATTTAAAATCAGTCACTTATTACTTAATTTCATTCAATCTTATCACCAAGCCTCTTAATGTATATACTATTTTAAAGTCTAGATTATATTCTATTTCTTAATTCTTCCATTCTCATTCCCTTGCAATTCATATCGTAGCGAGTTTCACGTGTTTCTTATTTGATTCGTTATAGAATCGGGGACTTATTAGTAATGATTACATTCTTCGAATCGTAAGTATTTGTTATGTCCACTGAGTGTTCTTATTCATCGTAAACGACTCTGATATTAAAATTTTTTTTCAAACAATGATGATATTTACGTGTGGGCTAGAAAGGCATCGCTAGCACCATACAAAATGCGTGCTGCTTTGAGGAGAATATGTTTAAAAATGAAAAATTTAAAACCACATTGATCAAAGACTGAATTACAACTTTTTTACATTGTATTCTTACCTACACCTCAAAGAAGATACAGTTTTCTCTTTTCTTATAATGTAAATATTTCTGGTGCAGTGATAAACAGGTTTTAAGGTATTATCTCATTCTTCCGAAAGTGCTGCCGTGGTTTAAATGGCCAGCACGTCCAGTTAACAGTTGGAACATCCATTTTTCGTATTCCGAGAAAGATCAAGTGTATTTTTCATGCTTCCTATTTCGAAGAAATTTTATTGACAGCTCTGTCCGAATCAATATAGGCTGGGCAATGATTCATAATCACCTGGATTGGATAGACTGGATATCGTGCCTTTCTCTAGTCGCCCTTTTAGTGGGGAAGAATGTAAAGATTCATCGCCTCGGCTCTTGTGCTGACTGTCAGAGTATGCATGATTGGCACAATTACCTAGCAATTTCAAAATCTATGATTCGAATCATGGAAGGGAAACAGATTTTTAATAGTTCCTGCTTCTAAGAACTTAATGTTCTCTAGAAGGTGGTATCTAACTTTGTAAACACTTCCAGAAGAATAATATACTATCCATTTAATTTAATAATATCTATTTCCAAGCAATATAGAAATGTCTCTCGCATTAACACCTTCTGACAATGAATTTCTAAACTGGTTTTACACTCCGATGTAACAGACACAAACTGGTCTTCTTTCTTCTCTTTCATTCTATTAAATGGAAGGATGATTGGCTTTGTTTATACGATTTTAAAAGTTTGAATCAGTGCACTAGACATATATGTAATACCAATTTGAGAAGTTCTAGAATTCTAAAAATAGGTTATAGCCGAGGAAGAGTCCATTTCTTGAATTCAAAGATTACGTTGAAACATTATGCAAAAAATCAAAAAGTTTCAAAATTGCGTACTAAAAATGCTACGGGAGGAATACATAAATTAAGAAATGCACGAATAAAGCGTATAAAGTGACCTTCTTTAGCAAAATAGACCTCGAGGGTTTTGCTGCGATAAAGCAGCAGTAATGTCTAGAGCAGAGGTTCTTAACCAGGAGGAGAATTTTATACTTTCAGGGGGATGCGGATAGCTTGACTCTACTTGCTTCCTGTTGTGGAGTTAAAAATTATCTAAATCTAAATAAATGGCCATGTATTTTTCAAGTTTGGGAAAGGGGGGAGGGTATAATCTAGAAATTGCGGAAGGGGTGCATGGAATAAAAAAGGTTAAGAGCCATTAATCTAGAGCAGTTATCCTCATTTGTCAACTGATGGAATCCTTAGAACTATTAGATTTTATCGGAGAACCCCATCCTACCTTTAGAAAAATATATTGTTACGGATTTCATATTTATTTGGCTATTTATTTAGAACTGTAAATAAAATTGCTTTTTTTTTCCCGTGCAACGCAGACGATTTTTGAAGAGAAAGCTACGTGGGAAAAATAAAAATAAAAGAAGGCGTGCATTTAATATTTAATAAATAAATATTTCTTAATTACTGTTGCCATGAAGAAAAATCGAGATTGTTCTAGTGATAATTAAAAAGCTTATAAAAGCCGAATTGAAACACCTCCTCTCAGTTGTAGTAGTAGCTGTTTAAAGCGAACTGCTGTTTGTTTACCTAATGCTGTAGCGATTTCGCTGTGAGATAGAATTAGTTTATCTGTTTTGAATTGAGTTTTGCTAAACGTTTGAGATATTGTGCGAATATCTCTGAAGAAATATTTCAGCATTTTGATTCATTTCTTGTGGAAAGAATAAACTTTGTTAACTTTTTAACGTCTTGTGCATTCAATCCATAACGAACCCGTATGCATGCAACAATATCTTAAAATAATATTTAAAGTATAAAATAAATTTAGTATGGGTACTTTATGAAAAGACAATTAAAGAAAAGTATTGTATTTTTAATTAAAACATTTTACCGGAAAATTAAAATAATTTACTCATTAACAACATTAACTCGTGCTCCATTCGTCACTTATCTTTTATTTAGTAACAAAGGTGTGCTTGCAGTTTTTTTAAAACAAACTGTTCAAGTCTAGGTCTAATGAAATTACCTGCAGTCGCATTTCATATTCTGCATTTAATTTGTTTTTATAGTTTGTTTTTGTTGCCAATACGTTGTGAAGGATTTTTTACTTAAATACGTTGTTCCGAATGACATTAAAATGTTTCTAGAAGTTTGAGAAACGTAGGAGCTATTCTTGCCTAAATTTAAATTTTAAGGCCCAATCTGTTGACCAGCTGATAAGTTCTTCTTTTTCCTTGACTAGCAAGCTTTGTGATTTATCGTAGTACTCGAATGGAGTTTTTATCCAGTCATATTTAATTTTTTCTTCTGGGAAATATTTTTATACTTTTCTTCAATTGAAAAAGATGCTGTATTGTATAATTTTTAACACTGTCGACAAATTCTATTAATTCTCCATTAGGAAAGTGTTTATGTTTGCAAAGCATTGCATCTGTTTGACCTATGATGACCACACGCTAAGTTTTAGAACTAATCTATAATTAGATGCATTTTCACATTTTTTAGTTAATAAACACTAGTCAACTAATGTGAGTACTTTAAATTTTCCTTTTCGAATTCTTATTTTGACTCACGGAATCCCGGAGATCCGCATAACGCAAAGATAGACCACTAACTAGTCTAGAGGTACGAATTTTGTTCGAATTTTGAACTGTTATGGGAAAGAATCACTTCTTCGAAGCTATTGACATGAACAGGTTTCGAAACCATTTGTGTTACAGAACATTTAAATGCTTACAGTTTCCCCTTTATTCATGAAGTCTTCATTCTGCATTTATAGTTCTGTAACACTGGTCCCGACATAAAAGATTACACCTACTCCTACTATTTGCTTGAAAACGAATGTGTTCAGCTGTCTTTACAATAGGCTGCTTTTTCTTCTGTTTTCAAACAGGACACGTTAGAGCATAAATTGCACATGGAAATGAGTTCAAAATTTGAGCGACTAAAAAGATTTCGACGAATGCTAAAGTGTTCCGTGAACTGCCCTCTATTACTCATTCTATATTTGCATAACACCGTTCTCTGAATATAAAAACGAAGTGTGGTAATAACATAGACAATAGTTATCTTTAAAACACAAATTTTGTAAGTAGGAAAATTTATTCAGATACATGCATAAATATCATAATTTTAACTTTTAAGATTTTTCGAGAGAGAATATCATTCCGAACCCATTTTTTTTCCTGTTTGGATAAAATCATAATTAGATTACTAGCCGCTTGAGCGACCGGCCACTTAGAATAGATATTACAAAATGAAAAAAAAATATACATATATGTATATATATATATATTATTGAGTCCAGTTAGTGTAATTTCATAAAAATATTTAATATTTCTTGCTAGACATCTCGTGATTTAAATTAATTAATAAAAATCTCTCATTAAAAAGTAGAAAGCATATTCTTAAAAACTGAGGTGATTGCCTTTAAATCGCTTGGTTTGTTAATCAAAAACAGGCAGATTAAATTTGAATGTTAAATATCTTACGCTTTACTGAATGGCAGCACGCGCAAGTATTTTATTTCGGGCAGTAGTTACCCGTTGCTTTCAAATAGCCGAAATTGTGAATTGAAATAGGAAAGTAATTGTGCTACATTTTGCCGATCGACAACAATTTAACACGTTGGAGATAAAAATATTTTATTTCGAACAGCACTGCCACTGCTCGCTTTTAAATTGCTGAGTTTGCACAATTATATATATAATTATTTTAAATTATTTTAATGAGTCCAGATTGTGTCATTTCCATAAGAATATTTAATATTTGTAATTAGACATTTCGTGATTTACATCAATTAGATTTAGTTCTGGAAAAAAAAAATAAAAACAGTAAAGAAATTTCTTAAAAGCTGCGATTTTGCTTTTAAATCGCTTCCCTTGTATAACAGGCAGTGAAAGTTAAATATCTTATGCTTTCTCGAATGGCAACGCTGTTTGGGAACCAGATTTTCTGCTTATAGATATAGGAAAGAAAAGAGGAGATCTTGAAAAATTCTTATTCATTTTAATAAAAACATTAATTAAATTATGAAACATGTCCAAATTAGTACAATTAATTTTTTTATCAATTTAGTAATGAAGTATATAACAAAATGTGGAATTAAAAATGATTAATTTCTTTCAAACCTGGGAAAAATAATTTCTTCTGATTGGTCATTTTATGCCTGATCAACTTCAGAATTTTAATGGCGCGTGGAGGATAAGGTATTTTATTCTAGGCAGTGGCAACTCATTGCTGCACTCATCGAAGTGTAGCGGCGCGATGCCAGGGTGTCTGTACTCGAGGCACTATTACTTTGAATATAATTTGTCCCTGAGGACTACCGTTAAAAGAATATTAACTGTCAGAAATCCGTAAAATGTTCAAAAGAATATCCGCAAAAACATTTAAGTGAGTAGACACATATACATGATTGAATATTAAACATTCATAGAAGGCAAGCAAGATAAACTGGTATTGCTACCCTTAAACAATATATTCATTAATATATCTCACGTTTTACATCATATGTATTATAATCAAATGCATATTTATCCATTCATTGTTAATTAAGGGAGATTTTTCATGACATTGTTAAGCCAGTTTATAGTAAATATTTTATATTTGAACTATATTCAGTTTCTCATGGATTTTGTTGTTAAGCACTGTGACAAACTGTAACAACAAATGAATCATTAGGAAAATAACCAGCTGGATATTATTAGAGA
>KL820439.1:0-12243 GCA_000611955.2 Stegodyphus mimosarum | reverse complement strand
CACAAACACGTGAGTGCAAGTGCTCAGTGCATGGTGTACGAATGGGGTGGCTTTGTTGTGGCAAGATGTAGGAACCGGAGACAGCTTCTTCATCGCCTCTCGGAAAGTCTGGAGAAATGATGCTGGGTCGACTGGAGCAGAGGATGGCTGAAAGAACTCAGATGGTAATCGAAGGGCTGTGCCGTAGACAAGTTCAGCGGATGTACCTGCGAGGTCTTGCTTGAAGGAAGAACGTAAACCAAGAAGGACAAAGGGGAGTGATGTAGTCCAACGGGTGTCATTATAGCACTTCAGGGCTGCTTTCAGGTCGCGATGTAAACGTTCCACTAAGCCGTTGGCGGAAGGATGGTATGGTGAAGTGCGAATTCGGCGTATTCCAAGCAAAGATGCCAGAGAAGCGAAAAGGTGTGACTGGAATTGTCGACCTTGATCAGTTGTCACAACTGATGTTATACCAAATCGTGTAATCCAACCGGAGATGAACTGTCGAGCCACAGAGTCGGCAGAGATGTCCTGAATGGGAAAAGCTTCTGGCCAACGAGTAAATCTATCAGTGCAGGTGAGTAGATATCGATAACCGTCAGATGGTGGCAGAGGACCGACAATGTCTATATGGACATGGTCGAATCGATCGGAAGGCATTCCGATTTTTTTCAAAGGGCTGTGTGTGTGCCGAGTAACTTTTGAACGTTGGCACATTATGCAGGAACGAGTCCAATTGGCAATGTCCTTTTGCATGGATGGCCAAACGAATCTCTCGTGTATGAGCTTTTTGGAAGCCCGGATACCAGGGTGCTATAGGTTATGGAAACAGTCAAAAACTTTTTTTCTGAAGTCGAGTGGTACATAAGGTCGCAGTCTGTTGTTAGAGGTATCGCACAATAGTTGGAGGTCCGGAGTAAGTTGTAATGACTGGAATTTCAACGAGCAGTTCGGGTCTTCACTCAGACGTTTTAACTCCTCATCAGTGGCTTGTGAGTGAGCAATAAGCGTGAAATCCAGTGGTGCATTGGCATCAATGCCCTGAATACGCGAGAGAGTGTCTGCGACGACATTGCTGGAACCTGATATATGCTGAATATCAGTGCTGAACTGAGCTATGTAATTTAAATGCCGAATTTGTCTCGGGGAAGCAGAATTTGATTTTGATGTGAATGCATAAGTTAGAGGTCGGTGATCAGTAAAGATAGTGAAGTGTTGACCCTCGAGATTATGCCTGAAATATTTTATAGCTGCATAAATAGCTAATAGCTCTCTGTCATACGTGCTGTATTTTTGTTCGGTGGGGGACAGCTTACGGGAGAAGAATCCTAGCGGCTGGTAGTCATTAGAGTGTCGAACGTTTAAGACAGCTCCGATGGAAATGTCAGACGCGTCGACCATAACACTCAGCTTTTGGTTAGGAGAGTGATAAGAGAGAGTTGCAGCATTACTAAGGTCGTGTTTACATTTTTCAAATGCCTGATTAAGTTCGTCGTTCCAAGGAATGGGGCGTTTATCATTTTTACGTGAATCTTTTAAGAGTTCATTCAGTGAAGCTTGGGTCTCAGCTGCCTTTGGTAAGAAGCGACGATAGAAGTTTATCATGGCTAAAAAACGTCTGAGCTCGACAATAGTGGTAGGTTTTGGGAAGTCGGCAATTGCTTTGGTTTTATCAGGCAGGGGTTTTACGCCTGAGGCAGTAATCAGGCAACCTAAAAAGGAAACAGACGGTTTTCCGAGTACACATTTGTTAGGGTTTAAGGTCAAACCGTGTTTATTCAAACGATCAAACACTTGACGAAGATGACGGATGTGCTCTTCTTCACTAGTTGATGCAATAAGGATGTCGTCAAAATAAGGGATGCAAAAATCCAATCCAAATAAAACTTCATGTATAAAACGTTGGAAAGTTTGGCCTGAATTTCGTAAACCAAACGGCATAGCCAAAAATTCAAAAAGACCGAAAGGGGTAGTGACGGCTGTTTTCGGAATGTCTGCAGGGTTAACAGGAATTTGATGATAGGCACGGGCTAAATCAAGTGTTGAGAATATGTTCTTTCCTGAAAACATTTGAGTGCAATCCTGAATATGGGGTACGGGATAACGATCCGGAATTTTAGGCCTAGGCACAAATCCGAAATTACCCATATTATAACATATGTAAATCTAATATATATCCTAAGTTGCGCTTTCAAGTTGAATTTAAAACATAAAATACGCATGTATTTCCGTAACCATATTACTTCCTCGAAATGTATTCGAGGCTATACAATTATCATCCAGTCCGGTTTTTAGTGGACAATCCGGATTCTTTTATGCACATAATTTCACTTAATGAGGTTAACAGGGTTGAATTTCGTCAATCGGCCTAGTAGAACGGGGGATATAGAACTGTCGCCCCCCTTTTTCGTTTTCAGTGTAGATATATCGATTTACAATTAAACATCTAGATGACTGCTTCTGACAGAAATATTATTCACTCTCCTAATTGTGAAAGAGTGGATAGTGAAATGCAATGCTAAATATCGTACTGAATTTAACAATTACATTTTTATAAAAAAATTTTGTACCAACGAATCGTAAACCAAAGAATTTGCAGACCTTTGTCTGAGTCATTCAGTAATTACTTAATTTCTATCAGAATATAATCAATAATTTTATATCTTAAAATTATATTTTTGGAATAACTTTTTTGGATATTATGCGGATTATTAACTAGGCCAAGTCATAAATTTCTCTTGAAAAATAAATATGCTCACCGCCCCACCGATATTCTAAAATGTGCTCTAAGGTCAGGGATCCCTGATAAAGTTTACGATACTATCCAAAAGCTGCGAAGTTGAAAAAAAGTTATGACGTCAAGAAACAAAGCATATTATTCAGCAACTTTAATTCAGTTACTCTTAGAAAGCTCTCCTTGCAAGCATATCTCCCAAGGAAAATGCCCGAAATGCTCGTTAAGTGGTTGATTTAATAAATTATCTACTTACCTACTCTTGCATAGCCTTTCATAATGTGTTAACAAATGCGATTTTTAATTAAAAACTAATAAACAAATTTAAAAAAAATGTGCTTAGCAGGTAATTAATACTTAAAAGGATATTTAGCTAAATTTCTTTAAGTCAATTACTATGCAGTGTATTTTTATTTATACATTGTTGAAATTTTGACTGCAAGACTTCAGCAATGCTCATGTAAATTAAGTGTTTATAAACCAATCAGATAACTTGGCAGTTTGGAAATCAGTTAAGAATAATCACACAATGAAAAAGTCCTTTTTTAAGAAAGTAGCAATAACTTCTGTATGATTGATGGAACAATACATTCTTCTGTGATTACTCATAAATCTAATTTAAAATTGTTGAAGTGGATGAAACTTTTGTATTAAAACTTCTAATCTGTAGAACGCAAATAGATCAAAGGATTATGAATAAATAATTCTGAGCTGCATTTTAAACATTGTCTAAAATAAAACAAATTATAAAATGAATATTTTTCTTTTCCCTTTTCAATTAAAAACTTAAGATAATATTTGGAAAAATATATTTCATAGATTTGTATACTTATTACTCTCGTAAAATGCACACGTTTTCGACAATGTATAGACACTTAGTCTTTTGCGATTACATTTTGAAAGAAGATTTTGAAATATTATTCTTATGGTTTTGCTTTATTTTCTATTACGATGTTTTCTGCACTGATAGTTTTTCCTTTAATTTTACTGCAATATTTTTGTATGCTGTGGTTTCTCTCTTGTTCTCAGACCGTCACTTTCTACTTTCTTCAATACTTCCTCACAGTATTACTTAAAACCTCTAGATCAGAGAACATTTTCAAGTACTCAGCTGACTTAAACTAAGAATCAGTCAAGACACAGTTTGATGAATTTACAACCCTTAGGCGAAGTCTCTGGACAGCGAGCATTCGTGCCGAGTCCAAAACACCCAACAGGAATCCTTGTGGAAGTATTCAAAATAACAGATGTCTTGTCATCAAATACCGCCGAAATCGTATCTCTGGCCATTTTTAAAAGCATTTCCTAAATTTAGTATTTATTATAACTTTATTGAATGACATGTAGGGATCTTAGAAATACGTATCTGAAGAGCAGAAGCCCCGTTTTCGGCCAGAAAGTCAAAATAGAGGAATATTAACTTTTAGAATTAAAGGCAACAGAAAATGAATAAAAAAATGTCAGGTTACACATGCTTTCTGCATAAAAAACTGCAAATTAATCTCTTTAAGTTAGTTATTTCACATGAAAGCCTTTTTGAAGTCTGCTTTCATTTATATAAGAAACCTTACACTATCATAGGAGAGTGAAATTTCTCTCAGGCACTGTTATTTATCAAAAGAAATTCTTACGTATTAATTTGTTACAAAAGAACTTAAGATTTGAATCGTTGCACTAATTGAACAGAAGGAATACAAGTAAATTCCATTTATATTCTTATTAACGAACTCCAAAGTAGTTTGATTGGTCTTCCCTATTTAAATATATAAATACTCTGATATCATTCATTTTTAATGAAATTAAATTAATGCTTTAATTCATTGCTTTCTTTTTAAACATACTCACGTGAAATTAGTTAAATTAATAAAAAATTATCTTACCTATTTCATTTTGAATTCATGCTACAAAAACAATTACAGTTTATGACACAAAAACAACTTAAAATTGTTCAATTGTCAATACAGAAAGAGCGAATTAAATATCTGATTCAAAGTTAGATTATTTCAATATTTGATTTTAAGGGATTTCATAGCTAAAGAAAATATTTCTTCTGATAAGTATATTCAAACAGGAAGAATTGTTCTTTCTTCTGGTATACATAGCATTTTTTTAAATTCTAGCTGTATCATACTGTAAAAGGACTTTTATTGAAATTCATTGCTTAATTTGCCACTTGCCCTAACAAAACAGTCTTTTTATTATGACTTTTCTAAATTCTTTATTGTAAATTTTGTTTATGATTTAAAACTTTTAAATGTAGGTTTGTAGAGATGTTAGGTTATATCAAAGCAGGAGCATGGAAAATGAGCAATGCCTTGTCCAGACCTGGGACTTGTCGAATACGCACCGAGTGTGCTGTCCATTACACCACGAAGGCATGCTAAAAAGGCGGGAGAAATACCTTATAGGTTATGGTAGTCCATGCATCTTAAGCAATGAAAAATGACTCTACAGTGGATACTTATGTCGAGGAAGGAAGAAAAAAAACACGACAATATGTTATATTTAGCCCTAAAAAGTAAAATAAAATTCGAGAGTGAACTGCACTTGTTGCTTTTATTTAAAAATAAATGAGAATGAAGGCTGAATATATGTATAAACTGAAGAATACTGAAGAGCAAATTCTATTGAATACAATGTTTGATTTTACTGTTTCCAACAGGAATGAAATTTCAGAATATAAATTCATTTCTTATTTCAGAACATAAATATCTTTTTTTCTTTTTACACCAGTTGATTATATATGGAAAGATATAATGGGATGGATGTATACAGTCCGATCCCCCAAATTCTTTTACTGGGTTTGAGACATATTTGTTTTTCTCCTTATTTGATGCTTCTTTCATTGAACATTCATGTTAGTTATATTTTCATGCTTCCACGCATATTATATAAGATTCTATATATTTTACAACTGACGCCAAGCGCAAAAGTTCTTATTTTGCTCTACGTTAAGTAAAGAATACACAGATTCGTATTGTTACGTTTTTCTCTTCATCTTACGTACATTAAGGCGGTTCCTGGATGTGGAGTGAATAAAGACAACGCTTGATGAAGTATTAAAATACACTTTATTAGATAGTATTTTTCAAGATAGCTCAAAAAACAATTTTACAGTTGCCGAAGAACTATTATAAACACGCTGAGACAATCAGTGACACAGCCTTCCGGCTATAACGGTGAAGACATCTTCACAACAAAGAGTAAGCTCCCGTCTGCTCGGTCGTTCTTGGAACTCTACCTACTCTCGAGACTCTCCACATTACAAGTAGTGATGCACTCTACAATACACTAGAGTACAGCTCCTGACTCAGTTCAGTCGTTCTAGGAGCTCAACACACTCTAAGATAAATCTTGACGAAGCAGAATCCCGTGATACACTAACAGACTCTTTCGATCCACTCGACGACCAACTCATCTCTAGACTACAAGACGCTCAGGACTGACTACCAACTCGGTAGACTAGGAACTGACTGACTATTAACTCGTTAGACTCCACCTACTCACTCCTGCATACCAGCAGGGTTTATATAGCTTTTGGCTTGTGTTCCAGAACATTCTCAGCTAAACCAGTAAGAATTTGTTCTAGAAGGTTTTCCATGCCTCTATAGCATATCGCCGATTTGGTCTCCAAATGGGCGATTTCTCGCCAAATATAGCAACTTTGTCTTTGCTTGCCATTTTCTGGCAACCCTAAACCTGCTTTGCAGGATAGCTATCTTACAGTGCCTGGACATTTCGTATACATGAAAACTATTTTCGCACTTAAACAAGGAATAAAAATAACTCTCTAAACCTCAATAAGTAAAATTATGTGCATAAAAGAATCCGGATTATCCAATATAAACCGGATTAGATGATGATTGAATAACCTGGAATACATTTCGAGGAAGTAATATTGTTGCGGAAATACATGCATATTTTATTTTTTAAAACTTTCATCTTTAACTATGTGATATATATTGCATTTTCATGATCATTACTGCATTTATATAAAGAACATGTTCGCAAACATACATAACTATTATTACGGATAACTGGTCAAATTAATCGTTAAAAGTAAAAAAGAGAAGTATAAAAGTTGGATGTACTTCCCCAAGGGGCCCGTTGGTGCTTCGGCAAAGATTCCGTTGGTGCCGTTGCACTTATACTCGCCAAGCTCTTCATTGATTGATCGACGTCAACGATGAGAGGCGTACGGTTATTAAACACATGGAAGTAAGTCGCGTAAATGTGATATTTAGTGCACATAATCAAAATAAGGTAAATACTAAATGACATAAATTCAGGTTAGCAAAGAAAACAATATATAAAAGCATATGGATGTAAAATTAACCAATTAAATGTGATATACGAAATTAAATTTGTATTAAAATAAGCATGGAAAACAATATATTAAGCTTAATGGAAGTGAAATAATAATCTTAATAATCATCTAATAATGAGATCTTTGTAATAATGAACTCTTTTCTTGACAAAGTTATCTATTTAATGAAAAAAATTAGTAAAATTCAGATCTGTCTTTGAATATCTTTCAATATTATAAAATTCCAAAATATTCCTGTTTTTAACAGTGCAGTTTCTAAGGAAATTGTAAAAGCATAAAATCAAAAAGTACTTTTATACTTAATATCTTCATTGTATAATTTCAAAGTACTTCTAAAACTATGAAAATCCATTATTAACAAATAAATGAAATCAGCAAATATTCTCATTTTAAATAGAAACTGAATTGCAACTATCTGATTACATGAAAGTTCTTTTAGTAATAAATTGTATTCTTCTTATACTTATAGTAATAAATTATATTCTTCTCATACTTATTTTTTTTATTTTATAAATGTATTGTGCAAAAAAATCAAAATATTCGTGTTTCCGGTTATCATTCACCCCCTTTCGCCATTATTTTCTTCCGCGAACAAGCATGTCTCTGAAAACTTCACTAATTATATGAAAATGTTTGTATCTATTCAATGTTAAAAATAACATGAAAATCCAAAAAAAAATAATATGAAATATGTGAAGAAAAGTTTAAATCTGTAAATGCGAACAGTGAAGGTAGTAATTGAACAAAAATCAACGTTAAGAGCAATGGTTGCAACCTTCGAACAAACGAATCTGTTGAATCTGACAGGTTACCAGGTTTGAACTATTATCGCCAATGTTGGCGGTGCTTACATTTACCGGGCGCTTTGCCGAAGAAAACCCACTTTTTGCTTTTTAAAACTTTTTTTTTGTTGTTAAATAACATGGCTAAATAAATGCTATTGTAAGCCAGCAATCCTCTAAAATAACTAATGATTTATTGTCGAAACATGAGGTTTTTCTCTACTAGAGATAAATAAATGATTTATTAAGCATTAAGATATAATGACAAATTATCCATCTCATAAAACAAGGTTTCATTACAGCATGCACAAAACTGAGCAAATAAGTAAAGGTGCTTATTAAACTAAAGTTTCCTTGAAAGCCATAAGGCTCATATTCTCTGTAGACATATTTCTTAAAGTACTTTGCTTCAATGACTGCCTCACTTGAATGAACAATGATATGCTTCTATCAATGACACTTTCATCTATTTGATTTGTTACATAAATCACACATGAAGTTTCTCTCTAGCGTGAATAAGCATATGCTCATTTAAACCATACTTTGCTTTAAATGATTTGTTACATATTTCACATGCATAAGGCTTTTCTCCTGTGTGAATAAGTACATGCTTATTTAAACTAGAATTAAATCTGAATGATTTGTTACATATCTCACACACATAAGGTTTTTCTCCCGTGTGAATACGCACATGCCTTGTTAAATCACACTTAAATCTGAATGACTTGTTACATACCTTACACATATGAGATTTCTCTCCTGTGTGAATAAGCATATGCATATTCAAATTCCACTTTTCTCTGAATGATTTGGTACATACCTCACACACATGAGGTTTTTCTCCTGTGTGAATACGCATATGCTTCGTTACATATCGCTTAAATTTGAATGATTTGTTGCATACCTGACATACATGAAATTTCCCTTCTGTGTGAAAAAGTATATGCGTATATAAATCAGACTTTAATCTGAATGATTTGTTACATACTTCACATACATGAGGTTTCTCTCCTGTATGAATACGCATATGCGACTTTAAATTATACTTATGTCTGAATGATCTGTTACATATCTCACACATATGAGATTTCTCTCCGGTATGAATAAGCATATGCTTCTTTAATTCAAACTTACGTCTGAAAGATCTGTTACATACCTCACAGACATACGGCTTCTCTCCCGTGTGATTAAACATATACCTGGTAAAATCATATTTATGTCGAAATGACTTGTTACATACATCACATACATGAGGTTTATCTTCTTCGTGAATAAGCACATGGTCGTATAAACACTTGTGACAGAATGATTTGCTACATATTTCACAGATATACAGTTTCTCCCCTGTATGAATATGCGTATGGTCTTTTAAGTCATACTTTTTTCTGAACGATGTGTTGCAGCCCTCACACATGTGAGGCTTCTCTCCAGTGTGAATTAAGATATGCTCATTTAAACGATGCTTTGTTCTAAATGATTTGTTACATACTTCACATGTAAAAGGCTTCTCTCCTGTGTGAAGAAGCATATGCTTCTTTAAATCAGACTTAAGTCTAAATGATTTGTTACATACGTCACACACATGAGGTTTCTCTCCTGAATGAATAAGCATATGCCTATTTAAATCAGACTTCTTTATGAATGATTTTTTGCACACTTTGCATACACATGGTTTCTCTCCTGTATGAATAAGCATATGCTTCTTTAAATCACTCTTTTTTCTCAATGATTTGTTATATACATCACACACATGAGGTTTCTCTTCTGTGTCACACACTTTGCCCAGACATGGTTTTTCTCCTGTAAAATATGCAGATGCATCTTTAAATCAAATTTACGTCTGTATGATCTGTCACGTACCTCACACACATGTGGTCTTTCTCCCGTGTGAATAAGCATATGTTGGTATTTCTGTTGAAATGACTTGTTACATACCTCGCACACAAGAGGTTTATTTTCTTTGTGAATAAGCATGTGCTTGTTTAAGTCACACTTTTGTTTGAATGATTTGCTATACTCCTTGCAAATGTGAGGTTTCACTCCTGTGTGCATTTGCATATGCCTGTTACATTTTTCACACATGAGGTTTCTCTCTAGTGTGGGTAAGCATATGGTGGATTAAATTAAACTTTGATCTAAATGACTTGTTATATATCTCATAGACATCAGATTTCTCTCCTGTGTGAATAAGCATACACCTCTTTAAATTCCACATTGTCTAAATGACTTACTACATACTTCGAATGTGTGATGCTTAGGTACATATTTCTCTCATGCATGAATAAGCATATGCTTTTTTAAACCAGCCTTTACACTAAGTGACTCAAAACTATTTCACACACATGAGGTTTCTGTTCTGTAGGAATAAACATATGTCTATTTAAATGGACTTTTAATGTGAATGATTTATGACATACTTCATATACATTATATTTATCTGGTACATGAATAAGCAGATGCTTGATTAAATTACCCTTTTGTCCAAATGATTTGTCACACATGAATTTTCTCTCCTGCTGTATAAGCTTATATTCTTTTAAATATTGTTTAGCAGAAATGACTGATAACTTCACAGAGGTTTATTTCTTTTAAAAAAATATTGATTTTAAAACACAACTTTTCGAAATGACTGGCAGCATACCTTGGAGGCATTAAGTTTCGTTTTTATACGAAGAGTTACAAGCTGACAACCTTCACATAAAGCACCTTGCATTGTACATCACAAGGATATTCACCTGCACCTAACTATAACTGTTAACAAAAATTTTATCGCAAGTATTCTTGGACTCTTCTTGCTACTTTCCAAGATATTGTGTAAATTTACGTGTGGTTATGTTTTTAAAGCTACTGATAGTATGCCGTGGAAAAGTTATCTACTGTGATATAAATAATTCATTAAAAATCAGTTTGCGATGCTCGACACAAATACGATCTCTTTTACATGTACATATAAACATGTTTAATTATAAATTTATGCTATTATGCCATATATGCAACATTACATGATTTTTCTATATAATACTGAATTCTTTATTTCAATATAAAATTGCTAAGTGCTTAACAGTTGGAAAAAAAAGTTTCGAATAGATTTCACATTACAGATTAGTACATAGTTTGCAAATTATTTTGCTCAATAGAAAGAAAAAATAATAATTTTCAACAAAAAGTTCACACTCAGTACTTCAAGATGCACACAACAGAGACTAAAAAATTCATGAAGTTTGCGGAAAAAAGTCAACAGGAAAAACTGTCATCTCTAAAGAAAACCCCAGCCTCGAAGCGGTCTAGGCTAAGCGCATGCTCATGAGCTGGCGCAATGTGCTACATAATTAATTAAAAGACATTGCCAATGTGTAGGATCTGTGTTGCTAACATTTGTCTCAACATACATATATCTAACATTTCTTTGTTTTCGATTTCGCTGTTGTCCAAATTTGAATTAGCATTCATATACAGAAGCAACGAAAAGAGAAATTTTAAAGTTTTAGTGGTTTTATTATTATTTCAAGTTCTCACGCGCAGGAAGACTGAACGCAACTAACTTCAAATTCATTCAAACGTCGCCAAATTTGGCAATGTAAGAGGGTTGCCATTCTCATTTCCTTTATCAAATATATGCAAAATAAGCCTACTCGTGAGAGCATTTCCAAACTCGGATATTGTTCGGAGAACAGCCTTAGTTGCGCCAACTTGGCTTCTTTAAGGGTATGGGCGACATTTCATCATGCGAACGAAAGTAAATACTACAGAATAAATACTACAGTAATAAATACTACCGTAATAAATACTAATTACTATACTACAATAATAAATACTAATAATAAATACTACAGATAATAAGTAATACTACAGAAAATCCCTTAGCAAGGGAAAAGTATTACGGCTGTCTACCTAGCGGAAGTACGTCATCGAATGACAACCATTGCCTGCCATACCACAATAAGTTGTTTCTCCCTTTTTGGAGTCAAGGCTGTTCTCCGAACAATATCCGACTTCTTTTATTCACGTTATATGTCCTATGTGTTTTCCTTCGTGGCCAGTCTAAAAAAGGCATAAGGCGAGCTTGCGTTTGCCAGGAGGGTGAACCGCGCCATACCTACCTATCAGACTACAAAACTCTAATAAATTATATTGATAAGTGTAAAAAAGTCCTGTTTAGCGCCGCATGAACAAACCCATCCATGTTTGCTTCAAAATCAGTTATCGTCAGCGCAAATTAAGGAAGTGAAATGATTCACAAATGCAGATTTACATATTTCCTAAATCGTACACAATGTGAGGGCCCTAGTCTGGACACCGTCGAGATGGAAGAACGGGTCATTTTTTGCGATCTACTCGACAAAGAGCGAGTCTCCTGTTATCGTCTCGATCATTACGGAGATCGACGCGTCGGAAATTTTTCCGTCAGCTGAGTAGCT
>KK119963.1:380369-397461 GCA_000611955.2 Stegodyphus mimosarum | reverse complement strand
AGATAGAACAAGTATTATTTTGTATAATAACAGACTAATCGAAAAGAATCAAGAAAGAGGCTGTCCGCAAGGCTCCTGCCTCAGCGTGGACTTCTGGAATCTGGCTTTCGATAAAATTATCCAACACAAATGGCCGTCACACACAACATGCATCGCCTTCGCTGACGATGCGGCCTTTGTAGTTAATGGTAAAACACGAGACGTGCTCGAGAATAATGTAAATAGCACACTACATATTTTTAATTAATTATGCAAGCAGCAAAAACTAATCATATCTCAGGAAAAGTCACAAGCAGCAATCTTCAACAAGCCTTCACAGAAAATCTCCAGACTCCCAAAATTTCATATCGAAAATAAAAAGATTAAAATTTCCAAATCTGTTAAATATCTAGGCATTATCATAGATAACAAACTGAACTTTGCAGACCATCTAGATTATGTAAAAAACAAAATATCTAAAATAGCAACAAACTTACGAAGAATGCAAGGAATTGGCTGGGGCATTAACACAAAAATACAAAAGGTGATTTATTTCTCTGTTATCGAAAAAATAGCTCTCTATGGAGCAGCAATTTGGGCAAACCCAATGTCCTCCCGTAAACTGAAAAAACTGCAAACAATTCAAAGGCCTTTTCTCCTCAACTACACCAGAGGATATAGGACAACATCGAATGCCGCCTTGTGTCAGATTGTTAAAATTTCCCCTCTCTTCATAGCAGCAGAAAAAGAGTATATAAAATCAACTGTATTGCACTTAAGAAAGAATTGCACCCACAATGGAAGAGAATTCAAAGCAGAATGCTACTCCACTGCCTCACATCCGTATGAGCGACATCCTGCAGTGAAGAATAATATAACTCTCTGCATCAACAAAGAGCCATTCATGAACAAATTCCCTCAAATCTACACAGATGGTTCTGGCCAGGACTGCGGAAAAGGATGTGCGCTAAAAGTATATTTAGGTAATCATTTGACAGAAGAGCAGAAATTTCAACTAAACGTAGAACACAGTGTCTTCCAAACAGAAGCAATAGCAATATTAGAAGCCATCAAATTCAGTATACGCCATTCCTTTAAAACTTGCCATCTTTTTACAGACAGCTTATCCGTCATGCACGCAATAGCCTCCCCAACGAATAGATCCCCAATAATCCAGGAAATCCTCAGTACTGCCTCTAACACAACAAAGCAGCATTTCATAATATCATGGATTAAAGCGCATGTCGGCAACAAGGGCAACGAGGAAGTGGATGCCCTAGCAAAAGAAGCAGCTAGGGGCCTCAATGCAACGAAACTATCCATTCCATGGCCAGACTCCCACCTCAAGATGCAACTCAAGATTGCTTTTGAAAAAGCATGGCAGAACTGGTGGGACTTCGCTGAACAGGGCAGGCGCACATACGACCTGTATCCAAAAATATGCTCTACTCCAAACGTCATAAGTAGACAAATAACATGGCTGATCTCAGGCCATGGCCCTTTCCCCACATACTTCTACAAGAGGAATCTCTCACTTTCAGATCTTTGTGTATGTGGGCAGAGGGGAGATCCAGAACATTACCTATTCACATGCACCATAACAGCAAATCTGCACCTAACAAGACCAAGACTAGACCAAAACGTGAATCCGTATCTCAAATGCGCGCTCAATAATAACCATATGAGGAAGCGCATATCCCAAATAATGGACACTCTGGCATCAAAGGGTCTAGAACTGTGCAACACAGAGTGATCCTCCAACTCATTCATTAAAGAATAACCTCCAATGATTAATCGAATCCTTAGCTAAAATAGCAAATAATGAAAACATTTCAAAATAGTTCAAATCGTCATATAAATGGTAAGAAGCACTTAGACACACCAGCTAGTCAACGAACTTATATGAGTAATTAAATTATTCCAAAACTTCAGTGTGCTCATCAACAACCAAATTAAGCACATAGATTGAATCTACAAGCAATGAACGTCTAGGTATGATGAACATGCAATAGCAGCCAAAGTAGACATTGGCATAAGACAGTGACGCCGCCAGCAGTGGCAGAGCTTGTGATGTCGCTTGCTCCAGACAACAGAAGCACCTCTACACCAAAACGGCACCATGGGTCCCAGGAAGGCTTTACTAATTTGGATAGCTAGCGTAAGGGGCCTATACCTACTTACCCAGGGTAAATAATAGGTGGCCCCCTACACTTATACCTAACCTAACCTACTGAGCACACAGTTCATGGGCTGCACATCGTACTTTTTAATTTCTATATTAATGAGTGAGCCAATATTGAAAAATATGCTTTACATCGCTAAGCAGTCTATAACAAATAAATGAAATTTGTATTTGAATTTATACTGGAACGTCTTCTAACTAACTGTTTTTTGAAAATTTTAGCGAATCCATTGAATTGTCTACCTAAAAATTTTCGAATCAATCTGCATGTTAACTACAGCTACAAAGTGCTCTAAATGGCAAGTTTTATTAAGATCACCTTGTAAATATTTCTTTTTCATTTGGGTTTTGCGAGTTTTGTGGCTGAAACTTTAAATTATTATTTTATAGTAAATGGGTGTCAGTTTCACTAATAAAAGAAGATACAAGCCGGTATGGTACGGCTGTACATTTAAGGTTAAATGCACAAGCTATTAATATGAAATGTAGTCTGCCAATTTACATAATGAAGACACATTTTTCTAGATTGAGTTATGACCACCATAGCAAATTTCAACAAATATACGTCCACATAAATGCCTATTTACATGTAAATTAATCTTAATCATAACAAGAATATTTTCCAAACCTGAGGTGTAAAACATTTTAGTGATCACAAATATGCACATATACTATACCGAAGGAGTTTCATCTAGCAACGCGTGACGCTAGGCAAACATTTTCGAGCAACGAAGTTCTTTACCTACCCTTGGCTCCTACCTAAAACCGATGTTCCCGTTGGCTATGCGGACAATTTCGGAATAGCGATGAAAATGATTCGTTTAAAGTCCTGTAATTCGCAGTTTCTATCAAAGAACTGGTTTTTACGTCAGTCAGTCTATCTGATATCTCGAAAGCAAAAGATCCTGTCAATGTTTCATTTCGACTCTCTGTAGTTATGTAGCAGATGTGACAAAGGTCTAATACTTGGAGTGCTCTTTCGGATCATAGAGTCACTTAGTGATTAGGTGGGTTGGAGTACTCTAGCAATCTTACCGGTTTAATACTTTACCTTTCCGAACAAATTGTGCGCTACGCCATTTCTGCTCATCAATATTTCTGTATCATGCAAATCTGCTTGTCATACAGTAATACGCTATACCGAACTATAGCCGCATTAGCTAATTTACTTGAATACCAGCCTCTGTAGCTTCTCATTTCTCACTTTCTGAAATTTTCAAATTGTTTTTGTTCTTCTCAAGCTGGCGAGATATCGTCAAGCTGGCGATAGTTTTGGGGGCTGAGTTTTGTCGCTAAATTTGGTGATAATTGGCTAGAAGTTGGAGAAATTTCGGTCCGGTCCCTGTATAACTGTAATGGGTATTGTAATTGAATAACTAATTACTCTATATATGCAACAGAAACTGTGCACGGCCTGCATATGCGTTCCAACTTGAAGAAGCAGAAAGTACTAAAAATCTATCGTCAGTCGGGAGAAAACTGTATAATACCGAGGACAGCATCGAAATCTGAATTGCATTTGTTAGTTTAGCTATGTACTAAGACATCTGCTGAGAACTTAGTATACGGAGTACTAAGATATCTCCGAGTTAGCTTCGCTCTTTAGATTCGCTTTGCAGTGTTTAGCATTCTTAGTGCTTGGAAGTACAACTACTGTTTGCACTGGGTCACATTACGAAAAGTTCTAGGATTATTTTTCTGAAATGTTTCAGAATTGTGAAGTTTTTTTTGTTTTGTTTTGTTTTGTAAAATAAATTTTTATCAAGCTCGCATCGATTCTGTGTGCATTCAGTGTATTTCGAATCCGTACGAAAACAACAATAATTTCATGATTATTACGACGTCATTCTTTTGCAACTGCGCTAGAGGATCACTTACTCTAACGATTTAATAGTGTGTTTAAAGATTTAATACACATACATCTCTAATAATAACTCGAGCAACCAAAACAAAGCCAACCTTTTTATTTGCAGAGTTGTGCGAACTAGGGTAGTACTAAGAAAGATCAAAAGTTTACATACATTATATATCAGGATCCGTATCTGTCTTTCTCTCCCTCTCTCTGTATCTACACATACATATATATAATAGATAGATAGATGATTTTAGTGCAATTATATGTGAAACAGTAGCATTTCTTTTGTATAATGTAACATAAAATCTAAAGGAGCGAAGCTTACCGGAAATGTAAGAAAACACTAGCAAGTCTGCTTAACATTCAGTAAATATGGCTATCTCACTAACTTGGCGAAAATTCGCCAAAAGTCTAAAAATTGGAGACTATTTGGGGGCATTTTGTCCGGCGCTTGTATCACCTTAGTAGTAATTGAATAAATGTAATTAATTACTGTAACCAAATTTCGAACCTTATATTGACTTCCAGTAATTTCGAGAAGCAAAAAGTACTGGAAATACCTCGGCGGCCGAGTCAAAACTATAATAAAGTCGTAGAGAGCGTCTACTCTCAGTGATTGTGAGTTGTTAGTTCAGAGCGACTACGGAGTATTGAAAGATTCGTCTTTTGCATACGCTTTGCTTTCGTTGTGTTTAACGTTCTTAGTAGTTTGCAGTGTAACTACTGATTGTACTCTGTTTTACTGTGAAATACTTGCACGAGTGTTTCTGTGGCTACGAATATTTCTGTACCTACATAAACAGCAAAAATACAATAATCCAGAGAAAATACAATAATCTTGAGACTTTGTAATTGCCGGCTTACCAAATGTAAGGAATTATCTAACTATTGCAGCATAAATATCAAATGTATTTGTTAGACTAGTGATATTACAAGTGCTAGGAATATAAATGATTCTTATTTTTACAATACTCTGAAACATTACGCTATACTCTGCAATACGAAATCTACATTTATTATTTTCTCACTTAAATGCTGAAGATTAATTTAAAATATCAGTTCACTGTTCTCATTTTTAACAAAGACAGTACAATGTTTGTACAACTTATGTAGACAGTACATTTTGGTGTCCAAGAGTATATTTTTGTGTACAACCTTACTATATTTAACATTACTTTACATAATATATATTTTACATGGGATGCTTAATTATTACTTCATTTGGCATTTGAAATGTTTAAACTCAACCATAACCGTATATGTCACATAAGTATCCCCTTTTATATAATGTTCGCGATTAGTAGAGATAAAGTTTGGAAGGCAGAAACTGTAGATACGTCGGTAATGCCTTCGAATTGCATGATGATAGCCCCCTCACATAGACACACGTGCCACTGAAACGTACCCCGTGCTATTGAATGCCGAATCACGGAAATAAATTTAATCAACGAATATAATAACTTTATTTTTTTGTAATCATAGCTTCGCCTTTCCAATTCCTATATACTTTAATTTCCGTTAATTATGCTTATCCTAAAGTTTGAAATCACAACAATTCTACGACGGAGTGTTTAATTCAAACCTGATTAAATACTAAATGCATTTTGTGTATAAATGAAGCAAAACATTTTGAGGAAATCTTAAACGACATATTTTTGAGTGAAACATTCATTATGTTCTTATCTAAGAGAATCTATCTACATTATGGTTATGTACATTATGGAACAGTATATAATGCAAATTATGAATAATAAATATTCTAATTGATTTAAATCTTTAAGATTTCTTTGAGGGGATGCTAGAGCAGAAAGTTTTATATTAATATCATGACCAAAATCGCAAATCTTATACATTACTATATAATCTTTTCCAAATGTTTTTCAAAATAATTTGAATGGCTTGTTGTTTAAAGCACATATTCGCAAAGTTTAATTATTTTACTTTAGCACAACAGTTTTTAAAGACTTAACATTGAGCAGATTACGTAAAAAATATTTTAATAATAAATGCCTGTGTCTATGAGCAAAGTATAATTTATTTTCTGATTCGTATGAAAGATAACTACAAGCTCTCAAATTCTTACTATAATGCGATTAATACCATTTTAGTTTCCCATTTAACTACGACCAGCACACTTACTGCCGCTTTTGAATAGTTAACGTTTAATTAAGACGTCGCTTAAGATGAATCCGAAGTATTTCGTGTTGTATGTAGAACTGACATTTCGTAAACCTAATTCTCAGAATCAAAAGTATACAAACAAATCGGACTAGAGTATTTTTTATTTGCGTATTTTGCAGCGCTTATTCACATTTATACATTTGTTACTCATTTGCAAAGAAGGTCATTTTTTAATAGCTAAGGAGTTTACGCATTTCAAGAAATGGAATAAACTTAAATAATTATGGAAACTTGGAAATGTATACTCATTTGCTAGATATTCGATGAGGCGGAAATCGGTGAGTGGGGTGGGCTATGAAACAGCTGTTTAACATGATAACGTTTAGGATCGTTGTTCTGCTGAAAAATAAATGTAAGTGACAGTTTTTCTTCACTGGTAAGACGTTGTGCTATAGAATTTCAAGCTGCATATACCTATCCATATGTTTTTCTAAAAAACGTAAATTTCGTACACAAGCAGCACACATATAACATCACAAATAATGACTCCACCACAGTGTTTGACCGTTCCACATAAATTCTTAATTAGCTTCTGTTGTTTTGTTTTTCTCCAGATCATTGATCGAACGTCTTTCCTGTAGATATTAAATTTTGATTCATAGCTAAAAAGGACCGATTCTCAAAAAGATTAAGTCTTATTTACAGTCTCTTTTGCGAAATTAAGGAGCTTTTTTCCTTTTACAGGGACTTCTTACAGGCCTTAAGTCCATTCTGACCTGCTTTTTTAATGACATTTCTCACTGTTCTAGGAGTTATATCAGTGTCGTAATCATTCTTAAACTCAGCTGCAACTTATGTGGTGATTATACATGGATTATATTTAAACTTATGCCACACTATTTACAAATAAGCCACGCTATTTACAAATGAGTATTTGAACAGCCGTAATAGAAAAGAAAAAATCTAAATTTATTCATGTTCTATTGTTGGTAGAGCTTACACGATAGGCAATTGCAGTATCATCACTATGGGGGATGTATTTCAAAATTCTTTTATGATGCTAATTTTATTTTCTTCCACTAGGCTTGGAGAAGGCATGTAAGTTCCTTCACCAATGTTGGAGGATTGTCGCATCCCTCAATCCGACAATGCAATTCTCTCAAAGGCTCTCGATAAAATTGAGATCTGGACAGGCCAGTCTATTAAATTTACCGATTGTCACCATCTCGCAACATGACAGCTTGCGTTGTCGTTCAAAAAGTAATATGGGTACGTCCAGTCAAACTGCCACCACGTAGAAAGCAGACTGTTATCCAGAACAGTGCAGTAGGCGTTTGCACTAAGCTTACCGTCTATTTGGACCAAAGGGTACAATCAGTATGAGGAAAAACATCCCGAGACCTAAATCCACCTCCGCGGAAATTTACTATGGGCACAACGCATTCCAGCAGAAGGCGTTATCCAGGCAGATGCCAGCTCCAGATCCTGCCATCCTAACGGTGGACAGTGAACCTTGATTCGTCGCTCCAGAGAACCCGTTTAAACTGATCTACAGTCTGTCGACGTATTTTGTACCATATTAAGCCAGCGGCGCGATTGGAAGTTGCGATGAAAGACTTAAGGGTAGCAGCACGATCGTGGAAACCAAGCAAATAATGCCTCCTTACTGATGCTATTCATCGAAATACACCCGGATACTTGTTCAAACTCCTGGAGTATGTTGACCATTCGTTAGGTGTGGTTCCTCCGAATTTCTCTCGACAACACCCTTCGGTCTCCATTTTCCAGTTCCGTTGGTTTACCGACTCGAAGCACATTCTGACATCCGCACATCGGCTATTTCTGTGATATTTGTCGATTGCACCATTCTCGATATCAGATAACTCTGCACTTCGTAGCATCTTGCATGCGACTGATGCCGATGTTGGTTCCTACACGATATTTAACTGCGTAGGGCGTGATGAATATCCAGACTACAGATATTGGCATTTGCATGGGTGTCCAAATACTTATTGGTAGACAGTGTATTTCTTTTACGCAGGCCATTTAACTTCGGAGGTTTCCGGAGAGATATCTATCATCAAACGTTTAAAGCTCACGGTGTCTTTCAGTAATGCAATGCATTGTAGACCCACGAACAGCTATAGGAATTCCATTTTAAGATAATCATCTACAAGCTATAATTAAATAACTGTTGCATCATGTCTTCGCTATTCTTATGTACGATTGAGCTTCGAAGTTTTATTGAGGATCAGTTGTAGAAGACGTTAGAATTAATTTTCACATTTTTTTATTACGAACTCGCTTTAGGCATTGCACGGAAATGGAGGGGTGCTCCATGGAAAACGTTTTAATAAATCGTATCCATGTTACACATGGGGAAAACACGAAAACGACCATGCAAACAAACCGTTCGTCGGGACTCGAAATTCCGACGGAGCTACTAGTGTTCTGTGGCTTTTAGTGCTTGGTTGTTCGATGGGCCTAATATTCATATTACGCTCGGAAACCTTTCCTGCATGCAACCTTGCAGTATCGCCTAAATATTTCAATTAAAACACTTGCCGCGTTTAATAAAATCGGACATTTATTATTAGTCATCATTTTAAAGATTCATACTACTCATATTTCTGTTATTACTGTATGAACAAAGTTTAGGAATTATGCTAATGTATGCGTAACTTTGGCTGCCGTACGGGAACTTAATTCACCCACCACATTTGTTGTGAACGTCAGCAAATTTCAACATGAAGAAGGAAATCGATGGAGTCTTAATTAATATTTACGCCAAACACAAGGCTGCATAATTTTATGAAGATATAGTTTATGATTAATCAGAAAAATACGATTCTATAACGAAATTTTTTCGTTTCTCATTGCATGGCCTTCTTGGGGAAATTGCAGACGTATTCGGATAGGAATCCGACGGTCTGGGTTCTATAAGCGGACGAATGGCAAAGTAGCTGAATACTAGTAATTCTATCTCGATTCAAATCCCGATCAACAAACAGGCTGCATAGGGATTTTCTTGGGATTACGCATGTTACTCACGTGTTCCCTTTAAGAGTTTCCCACGAATACATCCTTCCTCATAGGCAGGCAATTGTCTCATTGTTTTGTCTTAATCAGTTAACTTAACCGGGATGTTCAGAGTTCGAATTTCGACGATGTTGTTTCTTATTTTCTGCTCTGATAAATACGTAATCTTTCTACCATTCGGGATCCGTCGTGTAAGTAGCTGTGGGTAACCTTAAATGAAATATGTACTTTCCCTTAACACAAATTTATACAAAAGACTATGTTTAACGAGTTGCTACGGCAGTCTATGCTTTTAAAATTTGAAAACAAAAACATGGAAACGACTTCTTTACATGTAGCTATGCTTAGTACGTGGTTTCAATGATTTGATGCCTTAGTGTCTAGGCTTTAAAACTCATCATCTAATACATTTCTTACTAAAAAGTAATAACTGAATTGTACTATGGCAGCAATGTAACTCGCATCTCACTCCAAACAATATTCCACCAATTTTTCCTATCAGACCAGTAACACAAGCGTAATCTATATCCACCAGCACTTTATATATGTAACAAATAATATGAAAATATGTAACAAATATATATCAAAAGAGAGAAATTTCGTCATAAAATATTTATATAAGAAATTTAATTGTGAGCTGCCATTGTAAAGAATAGTTGTAATATGCGTTTGATCTACGTTTATGTAATTGTATTGAAAAGCGTTTAAAATTGCCTATTATAAATAAATTAACTGAATGCTTGTCTAAGAGCAGATTTCGATTACCTGATGATAAAAATATTCCTCTTAGCGCATCAAAACAAGTTTAATCTAGAATTTGACAATAATTATCTTTATAAGCTATTCAAATCGACGTTTGGATTCGCAGAAGACAGTTTAAAACATTTCGAAAAGGGATTGTCATCTAATGACACTGCGTTATCAGTTTACGCCCAATATACATATATCAAAAGTTCGCCAAATCGTCGTTATCGATTAATGCAGCCTGTGCGACCTACTTTGGCGACCGCCAATCAGCGCCAGGGAGTCATTATGGCTTTGGCCTTATCGCCAATTAATAACGGTGATTTATAACTGGTAATGGGTTTCCGATCGATTGAGTTTCGCGCTTCGACTTGAGCTCATAGAAATCTTTTATATTTTTTCTTTCCCATATTTTACGCCTTTTGTTTTTATGATCTCCTATTTTATTTAATTTTTTTCATTCAGTGCGCCGTGTATTTTGAATGAAAAAAGAAATCGATAAAATATTGGTTAGAGGAAAGGGGATAGCTATCATCTTATCGCTCGATCTCAGGCTATTTACAATCAGAATTGAGGAGAGTTAAACATACTCAGGAATGGAGGAATAATTACAGCGTCTTTTCTCTTTGTGTGTGTATAGCGAAAGTAAAGATTTCCTGAAGATAATAAATTATAAATCGCATTAGAAAGAATTTACAACTTCAAAGATTATCAATGAAATTCGCAAGTATGTTTAAGCCCTAAAATTTATTTTCTCGTTGTTGTTTAAGTAAATTTTTGTGAAAGGCAGAAAAAGAACTATTGAACGATTCTGACAGCTAATTAAATACATCATTACTAAAATCATGGAATTTACTCTTAAATAAGTTGCATATAACGTTATACATATTTGCGCAAAACATTTAGAGAATTATTAATGAATAAACTATGTAACTGATATCTAAACTTCTTTAAGCTGAAGAAAGACAAGCTTACCAAGATTTCATTTACATTTTTTGCATAATTCATGAATGCTCAGGGTCATTTTGCTGATATGGCAAACATCTCTCAGTTACTATATTCCGTCTCGCAACTCGAGCCCTAAAATTATGATCTACCAAAAGTTACAGCATCTGTGATGCTACTGCGGAGATCTGCAAATTTTAGATATAAACGACGGCGTACCGAGATTATCCTTCGCAAAATCCTTCTCAGAAACACATCGTATGAAATTTTAAGTCCATGATCAGGATGGCCAGTGGAGTTACGTGTTACCTTCTCATCCTGTGTGTCCTACTTAATTGTGGCAAATTTTGACAGAATTTTTCACAAATGATTTTAGATTAAGTTTTCATTTAGAAACCTGAACAAATAGTTTCCAAAATGGCCTCTGCTCAAGTACTCAGGAAATGTGTAATGTTGAAAATTTTCATCTTTTTTTAAATTGAGATGACAAAACATGTAGCTTGTCTAATTATATCCTCCAGTGACCACTAATGTCTTCCACATCAATAATGTTAAAAAATTGCAAAAAAAATTACTTTTTTTTATTTAAGCATATTAGTTTTTCGGCAGTAATACATCAGAAGGAGGGACTTTTAAATTAATTTATTTAACTTTCTATTGCATTATTTTTTATTTTCGGAAGTTTTTATAAGTGTACTTTGTCTCTAATAGCATAAAAATTAAATATTATTTTGGTATAAAAAATATGAAGGCTTTCAGGTTTTATATTACAACCAAAGAGGACTTTCCTTCCCTTTATACTCACTTATACTTTCCGAGAGCATTTGGACTAAAGTCCTTTTGCGCTAAAAATATTCAGAAACAGCACATCTATAGAATTTCCGATAAAGAGTCTCTCACGCTTGCGGCAAAAATGTTTTTTTTTTCCGTACAGTTTTGCCATTACTCACTTTGGAATTACGGAGTTTGTTAATAAAAAATCCGTTAAAGGTTTACAAATATGAAACAGACAAAGTATGAAATAGACAATAGAAAAAATTCCAAATTTCGGCTTCCAGGGCATATATTAGGATGGAGGACTATGTTATTCAAAATTTGATAGCTCTACGTACCGTTGTTTTTTCATAATGCGAGAAACATTCATACATTTAAGCAGAATTTTATTATTTATTTTTTTCAAATATAATACAGGGGGATAATATTTGGTGGCAGCAATTTGAAAAGTGAAACGGATATTTATACTGAACCGACGCAAAATGCTGTTCCGATTATAAAATGCTTTCTGGGCTGATGCCCCTTTTTCCTAAAAATGTTTAACCAGTCTGTTCATATAAGTATTGCAAGCTTCTAAAATAAGAGCGTTTGGTTTTTACTTGCTGGCTCATCACTCCGCTCCAATCGGAAGTGTAAGGTAATTAATCTGTAATTTATCCTTTTGAAATGTTTCGCTTTAATACTTGCAACTAAACTAGTGTTGAATAGAACTTCGTTATTGTGAGAGCCGTGTGGAATGGCTCGCTATATTGTAGTAATTTTAGCATAATTAGAATAAGTGTAATCAAACAAAAGTAAAAAATATACAGTCCATTTGCTGTTGTGTTTAATTTTGTGTACCAGCCGCGCGAAACTGTGTTAAGTAAGCATAATGTTTTTGGTTGAAGTCTAGCCGGAGTGCTACTGAAAATAGTGATTGATTGTTCTAAACGCATTGTAGCTATGCATGTTGGCGGTGAAAACTTACTTCAGTTTGTCAGGTAAGTGCATGTTGAACATTTATATTCTATTTAAGAAGAATTTGCTTTATATCGGATTTTTAAGAACATTGTTATAATGAAAGATAGAAGTGTTTTAATTTCATCTTAATCTCGGTCTAAAGTAATTCGAGAACAATTTTTGTTTTTGTTTTGAGTAATTATGAGTGAACTTATAACCTTTAAAACAAAAAGAACTTCTTTACGTAGAAGTGTCACTAATTACATTAAAATGGAAGTTATTATAAGAGCTGAAGAAATAAAATTAATAGAACTAGAAGAATGTGTTCAATTATTAAAACAAAACGAAACTGAATTAAAGCTTGATTTTGAAATTGAAGGTTTAATTACAGACACTAAAAAATTAGAAACCGAAATAGATAGTGTTCAGGAGTATGTAGATAAAATTTATTTATGGAAAATTAAAGGTGAAAAACTATTAAAAAATCAAAGTAGTAAAAATAAATCTGATAGTGTAATTTGAGAACAGGTTTATGACAATATTAAATTACCAAACTTATCATTACCTACCTTTGGAGGTAATATTACAGAATGGATAGCTTTTAAGGATTTGTTCAGTGCATATGTAAGAAATGATGCAAATTTATCCAATGCTCAAAAACTGCAATATTTGAAGACTTCTTTAAAAGGTGAAGCTTATCGCATCATTCAAACTATTCAAATTTCGGATTGTAATTTTGAAATAGCGTGGAATCTTTTAGACGAAAGATATTCAAACAAACATGAACAAATATTTGCCTATATTAAACGTTTCCTAATTTTACCTACTGTTCAAAATGAATCAGCTATTGCTATTTTAAATTTAGTTGACAACGGTAATGAAATAATTCGTTCTTTAGATGTGTTGAATGAAACCATTGATAATTTTGGAGACACTTTAATGACTTATTTAATTTTACAAAAGTTAGATCCTTCTACAAAATTGTGGTGCGAACATCATCTAAAACGTAATGATATTACGAAACTTACGATATTAATTGAATTCCCAAAGAACTATTCAAGAACACTTCAAATCAGCAAATCAAGAAATAATAAGATACCTAAATCTGCCTCTCAGTATAAGAGTAATGTTTTGGTAGCTACGTTGGGTTGTGGTTATTGCAAAGAAGATTATAGTTTAGCCAAATACTCGAAATTTTTAAATTTATCGGTATAGCAAAGAATAGACTTTGTAAAATCTAATCATTACTGTTTTAATTATTTATCTAAAATGCACTTTCTAAAAACATGTAAGAGTTTAAATACGTGTCAACAGTGCTTTAAGAAGCATCACAGTATTTTACATATTCTAAATAATTTAAAGAACAAAACTCAGTTAAACAGTATGTCTCCGCATACACAACTTATCCCTAAAAGTACTAAGTCAAGGAATGTTAAGGATGCTCCATCAACAGTTTGTGCCTCTCATTATGATTCGAATTCAAAAGGTAATCAAACTAGCCACACTTTGTTCTGTACTGCATTGATAAAAGTTGAACATTCTGAACAACAGTTTGTGAAGTGTAGATGTTTATGTAACACTGGATGTCAGAGATCATTTATTTCAAGAGACTGTGTGAAGAAATTAGGATTACGAGTGAAAGATAATTCCATTTCTGTGTCTTGTTTAGGATAATTTAATACTGTGAGTAATGGAGAAGTCTATTTATTATTCATTTCTCATTTTAAAAGTGATATTCGCACATCAACATCAGCGTTTGTATTGGATAAGGTGACAGGCAATATTCCCTACGTGTCTTTACCACCAGTTATATTTGATAACTTCAGTGATTTAAAGTTAGCTGATCCATTATTTTACAAGTCACAACCAATTTACATTTTACTTGGTGTAAATGTGTTACTGCATTTAATGACGGGAGAAATTGTCAAACGTGGTCCAGATCTTCCTTTCGCGATTAATTCGAGGCTGAGATGGATAATTTCGGGTACTTCAAATTATGAGTTACATACTACTGAGCCAGTATCTGTAAATCATGTGAGTGCAAATACAGATGAGCTAGTAAATTCTTTTTAGGAGTTGGAAAAATTTCCAAATATACTACCTTTGACAGATGAAGAAAAACGTTGTGAAGAATATTTTGAAAGTTCTCATTTTAGAGATAAAACAGGCCGTTATTCAGTTGCATTATCATTCAAACACAATAGAGATGTGTTAGGTGATTCACGAGAAGTGGGGTACAGAAGATGTCAGTATTTACAGAAGAGGCTGCTATCTATGCCAGAAATTTAAAACCAGTATATTCAATTTATGAAAGAATATTTTTCAATAGAAGTAGTGTCAAACACAGATCGTGAATTAGAGAATAAACACTATTATATACCACATCACTTCATATTGAAAGAAACTAGCTTAGCAGCAAAACTTAGAGTCGTCTTTGAGTGCAGTGCTAAAACAAGCACAAAAGTTTCTTTAAATGATCCATTAATGATAGGTCTAAAAACACAGCATGATCTAATTTGTATTTTATTAAGATTTAAACTTCATAATATTGCAATAACTGATGATATTCGAATGACGTATAGACAAATAAAGGTTCACAAATAAGAACGAGACTTTAGGAAAATATTGTGGAGAGATAGCCTAGATAAACAAATACAAGTTTGCCGTTTAAATACTGTCACATATGGAACCGCAACTACCTTGCAACCAAAGTTTTGAGTCAGTTAGCGATTGATGAAGGACTGAATTTTCCGAAGGCAAAGAGTGTAGTTTTAAGAGCTTTTTATGTTGATGATGTACTAACTAGTGTTTAGGATAGTTCAGAAAGTATCGCTTTGATAGATGAATTGCAGCAATTGCTACAAAAGGCTGGCTTTGAGCTGCCATAAATGATTGACAAGTAAACCACCGTTATTAAAAACTGTTGGTTTAATAAACACAGATAGTGACAATATTCATCGTGTAATAGAGGGTAAAACATTAAACGTTCTGGGATTGGAATGACATTCTGACAATGATGAATTCAAATGTACTTTCGGTGTAATAGATTATCAAGGTATTGCAACTTAAAGGATTATTTTGTCATTTGTATCGTGGTTATTCGATCCATTGGGGTGGATAGCGCCTTTTTTAATTCTCGCTAAAATGATCCTTCAGCAACTTTGGAAATTATATTTGTCATGGCATGATCCTCTACCAGAAGAGATTGTTCAAAATTGGAGAGGTTTGTGTAGAGAAGTTAAAATTTTGAATTCCATAAGTATACCTAGAAAAGTACTGTTACCTGATTATTTCCTATGTGAATTTCACGGATTTTGTGAAGCATCTGAAAAAGGCTGCGCACCAGTTACTTATGTCAAAACTTATAACAACTTTAGGATTAGTGTTAAACTTGTAACAGCTAAAACTCGTGTAGCACCACTGAAACCTACCACAATTCCAAGACAAGAATTATGTGCAGCAGTATTGTTGGCACGCTTGATTCAGGTTGTTCGAGCTGCATTAGTTATAAATTTTGATTCAGCGCACGTGTGGAGTGATTCGCAAATCGTATTGTCATGGCTAAGGTCAGATCCTAAAAGGTGGCAAGTATTCGTATCCAACAGAGTTTCTGAAATACAAACCATTTTACCATCTGAGAATTGGAGTCATGTTGATGGAAAGGAAAATCCTGCTGATTGTGCTTCTCGTGAGTTATTTCCAGCAGAACTACTTTCTCAGGAATCGTGGTGGAATGGACTTCCTTGGTTAATGTACAATGAAGTTCCTTTGTTTAAACATATCCGTCTAGATGAGAAAACACTACCAGAAGGACGTAAAAGAGTATCATTTGTAGTTTCGGAACCTGTATATAAACTTACTGTTATATCAAAGATACCTTCATTTTCAAAGTTACAACGCATATTTGCTTGGATTTTAAGATTCATATCAAATTCAAGGACAGCACATCTGGAGAGAAATACATCAGATTGAACTTCAGTAAAGAAATTCAGTGTTTGGAGATGGGAAAGGCTTTACCTAAAAACAGCAATCTCCTTAGTTTGAGTCCATTTTTAGATGATAACAAAGTGTTACGAGTAGGAGGAAGATTGAAAAATGCGCATCTATCTGAAAATGAAAAACATCCAATCTTATTGTCTTCAAAACATAATGTGACGAAAATCATAATTAGACACTTTCATGACAAATATCTATATGCAGGACCAGAACTTTTCCTATCTTTAATCAGACAGCAGTTTTGGATCATAGCTGCTAGGTCTGTTATTCAGAAATTAGTAAAGACTTGTGTTACATGTTGCAAACATAGAGCTCAATCGGCATCAATGGCTGATCTACCAACATCTAAAGTAACACAATCGCTATTATTCATGATCAAACATCGTGCAGGACGCGAACAAAAATTATACAAATGTTATGAGTGCTATGTAGTCAAACAGTACATCTTGAAATAGTAGATCTCTCAACAAAGGCATTTTAAGTGCATTGAAACGATTTATTTCAGGAAGGACGCGAAG
>KK119963.1:330821-380321 GCA_000611955.2 Stegodyphus mimosarum | reverse complement strand
TAGAAAATGTTTTTTGCAGTTCAAGCAAAATAAAAAAATTCACGACTTATTGTCTTTAGATGAAATAAAATGGACATTTAATCCACCTCCATCTCCTCGTTTTGGTGGACTATTGGAATCAGCTGTAAAGTCAATGAAATTTCATCTGAAGAGAACTGTCGGTGATACTATGCTGACACATCCTGAATTTCAAACTTTGATAGCGCAAGTTGAGGCTTGTCTCAAATCTAGGCCATTGTGTTCAATATCGTCTGACCCCAATGATTTAATTAACACCAATGCATTAACACCTGGTCATTTCCTAGTAGGAACGTCTTTAACTACCATACCTGAGCAAGATCTAAGTCTCAGTTCCTTAAATCATTTTGACAGATGGCATGTGAGACAGTTCATCTTGCAACAGTTTTGGAAAAGATTGAGTCGGGAATACCTATCGCAATTTCAGCAAAGAAAAAAGTGGCAAAAGAGTCAAAAGGATTTAGAAGTTAACGATTTGGTTCTAATCAAAGAAGACAATCTTCCACCTCTTAAATGGAGATTATGGAGAATAACTGATGTTCATCCAGGCTCAGATCATAGAGTCAGAGGTGTTAGCATTAAAACTGGTCATATTGTCACAAAACGACCAATCGTGAAACTGTGCCCTCTTCCAATACAGACCAAAAAACTGTGAACCTACGTGACCTCAAATTTTGTATTTTCTATTAGTTTATTTTATGTTTTATTAATAGTATTTTCATTACAGAATAAGACACTGCAAAAGTCACCAATTGTTCAAATCTCCCGGGATTTCAACCGAGGCCAGGATGTATTGTATTGCGAGTATAGCGAGCTTCTAAAATAAGATCGTTTGGTTTTTATTTGATGCCTGAATACTCCGCTCCAACCGGAAGTGTAAGGTGATTAACCTATAATTTATCATTTTGGAATGTTTCTCTTTAATACTTGTTGCGTGTGGCAACTAAACTAGTGTTGAGTAGAACTTCGTTTTTGTGACAGCCCTGTGGAATGGCTCGCTATGTTGTAGTAAATTTTGGAATTTTAGAATAAGTGTAATCAAATAAAAGTGAAAAATATACAGTCCAGTTGCTCTTCTGTTTAATTTGTGTAACAGCCACGTGAAACTGTTAAGTAAGCATCACAGTCTCTCTCATATCCAGTACAGTAAAATTTGGTATCGGCTGAAATGTGTGTTTTCTATGAAATTTAAGAATACGTAACGAATTGATAAGCAATCCTGTGTATATCAGTGACATTTTATAAGAGAAAAAAATACTCTTTTTCGATACTAAAAACAAATTCCAGGTGCAAATTCTAGATCTGATTTACCAACAAAATATTCAACACTTGTTTAAAATTCACGAAAATAAGGAAATGGTATTTGGTTAGAAAAAACCAGTACCTTCAGAAAATTAATTTTTAGATTATAATAACTATAATCAAATGACAATACATTATCTGAAACAAAACTACAATCCGGCGAATTACAGCCTTTCAGTAAAATAAACTTTTTTTCAGAAAAAGGTTTATTATAAATTTGAAATAAATCTTTTCATTAATTCATCAGCCTAACGGCTCACATTTTGGTAATAATAGAAATCAAACACGCAGCTTTCTGTGATAACAAGCGTAATGCTTTAAGTAAGAGTTCAAATATTAAATTATTATACAAAACCTTTATACAAGCAATTACTCACACCCTCCGACTCCGAGGAATTACGGCTAGCAAATTTTAAACTGATTCATGTACACTGCCCTCCAAACGTTAAGGAACAGCATGTTTTTCAAAACTGACCATTACAAAAATGTCGAAAATATATGCAAAAGTAATAGCTACCACTTTTATTTTATAGAAATGAATACTAATATAGGAGTTGGAGAAAAAATGCAAAAATTGTAATTTTTGTTCACGAGTGTTGATCTTCGATGATTGATCGAAGAGTGATTCACGAGTTGTTATTACAGTTTCGTAAACAATAATCCAGGAGAGTCTATCAATGGCCAAAGGAGAAGTCGTTTGGCCGATAAGTCGAGGTGGTGGGCGATCGGATGGATTCAAATGGGGATGTCACAAGCTGGTACTGCTAGACGTCTCAATGTCTCTCGTAGTGTGGTCCACCCACTATGGAATCAGTTTGAATCCGAGGATTATGTGTCTAGAAGACATGTTCCAGGAAGGCCTAGAGTTACAACACCTGCAGGAGACCGTTTTTAGCTCTTTTGGCCCGAAGGAGGAGTAACATTACTGTGTCTCAGCTTATGGCAGATCATTTAATGGCAACACAAAGAGGAATCTGAACTACTACAGTGCGCAGACGTCTACATAATACAGGTCTGTATGCAAGGCGACCAGTTGTTTCTGCTCCCTTGACCCTAGGACACAGAGATGCCCATTTATGTTGGGCAAGAGAACACTATTCCTGTACCAGTCAACAATGTGCATCTGTTTTTTCCACAGATGAGTCCAGGTTCACATTGGAGAGTAATTAACGAAGTCAGCTGACCTGAAGGGAACAACACACCAGGTACAACAAATGCCACATTGTGGAAACAGTTACAGAGGTGGTGGAATAATGGTTTGAGCTGGGATCCCTCTAGGTGTTCAAACTGATCTGCATGTTCTCCATGGAGGAACTTTGACCGGTGTGAGATATCGAGACGAGATCCTTGATCAATATGTCCGTCCATATGCCGCTGCTATTGGTCTTGGATTTCTTCTGATGGCTGACAATGCGCGACTGCACCGACCTCTGGTTGCTGAAGAATATCTTGAGTGTCACGGTATGGAGCGAACGGAATGGCCAGCTCAATCCCTAAACCTGAATTCGATAGAGCATCTTTGTGATTACCTTGGGAGACAAGTTTCGGCTTTAAGTCCTTCTCCAAAGTAGTTAGATACGTTTGAACAATGATTACTCCGTATCTAGTCGTTGCTTCCCATTTCATTGACTGACAACTTAATTGATAGCATGGAACGTAGATGCCGCCAACATACTGCAGTTAGGGCCAACATACTGCATTCCTTATGAGAAACCATTTTTGTAATGTTACCATCCAATGTTTCCGAAAAAAACTCTGATGTACTGTTTTTCCAAGACCGGTTTTCTCTGCCAATTTTCTACTTTTGTTGTAATTCTGGTTTGCGTTGAACTTTAGAAACGATCTTTATTGGATTCCTTAAAGAACTGTTTAGTGAACATGCGCTGTAAATTTCTAGTTCCTATGTTGCTTCATTCTCAAATTAGACACAAGAAACATGCTGTTCCTTAGCTTTTGGAGAGAGGTGAAAGAAGTAGTTGCCAGAACATTCAGCGATACCCTCTGTCTTTGCTTGTCTGTAAATTTCTGGCTTTCCGCAGTTAACAGATACAGTCCCACGACTATCATTAACTTGTATTTTTAAACCCCAAGTCAAGTTTTAATTTTTTTTAAGTCAAGTTTTTATGGTGGTGTAATTCAAAATGTAGTTTACATACATGAATTTCGAAATTAATTATGCATATATATATATATATATGCGTGTGTGTGTGCATATAAATAATTTATATAAATTTAGTTCATAAAATAATAGATCCTTGAGCTAAGCAGCTTAGTTTGAAAAATGTTTACCAATTTTATAAAAAAAAACCTAACTAAAACAAGATCATACTATTAAAAAGTAATATTAAAAAAAGTGAGGAATAAAACGTATAGGGGAAAAGTAAAACGTTTCAGCAAAAATATTTATTAATCTTATCTTTAAAATAATTTTATAACAAGAAAAATGTATATTAATGATTCCCACTTAAATACTTCAGTTAAGATTAGGTCAATAAGAAGCCTTAATTAAAGCATTAAACTACGAATATTTAATGCACCTTTTTTCGTGTTTTAAAATTATTTGGGAAATAAGATTGATAAATATTTTTAGCTAATGTTTGCTAAAAATGTTTTCCCCGTTTCAACAGTTCTTCACTTTTTGAATAATATTTTTATCATTACGATAGTTTTTTTTCCACTTTCTCTTGACAGTAAAATCTTGTTTCAGTTACTTTTTTTTTATAAAACTATTAAAAATGTATAGGTATAGAGAATAACCATTTAGAATGCAATATCCTTAATAATGCTACAACCTTAAATTTAAACTAAATATACGAAAAGGAAATCTTGCACTAAATAAAACATGTATCATTTCCTAAAATCACAGTGTCTTTAATATATGTTTTATTTATTCCCATAGGACAATCACTATGAGCAAGATTGAACTATAAATGAATAACAGTAGTATATTTTCTATGCTTTCTGCGGAGACGTACTGTAATAAGAGTATATTGGTAAGAAATTTGATGTGGACTCCATATGACTTCCTTGTACGGCCTATTAAATTATGAATGTCTTTTGCTGCATTTTATTTAAAGCTATTTTCCCGAATTTCTTTAGAGACATATTTCTCATTCAATCAATTCAGTTCTCATTCGCGTCAAGGAAAAATTTCATAAAAATTCAAACGTGCAACTATCTAAATCTACACTCCGATATCAACACAGTATATGGCCATACGAGGGCAAAGTATCAGATTTTTCTGCATGCGGAATTAAACATTCTCCTGGCTACATCGCGTGTTAATACACTGTTACATATACTCATACACTGTTACACACACACTATACATTTTATAATATGCATTTAATTGATCATTGCACTGTATTTAAGGCCCATTTACAAAACACATTGCTTCACTTAGCTCGGGAGGACGCGCGCTGTATTATGTAACACGAGAACGCGCAAGGGGTATTAACACATCCCATGCGCATTTATACACAACCCCATTTATAGTTAATTATTATTTATACACAACCCCATTTATGGTTAATAAGCTTTACATGCTACGAGCACTTACACAATCTACGATGTACAATGCACTATTCCCAATACTCTGTACAATATTCTATTTATACTCATGCTTATATTATTACACCCATGCATTAATGTACTCATTACATATATATATATATAACTAAACGATTTATGTTGAATAATATCATATCATATTTACATTTGTTTTTTTTTTTTGTGTGTTCCTAGCCTAATGTTACTTTGCGCACTCACTCAAAATGAACTTTTTGTAGAAGCCGCTGAAAACCAGTGTACGTTGATGCTCTAAATCTCTGTGAGTTGAATACTATTATTGTGTACTGTATAAATCCAATCATAGTGCTTCACGTTTATTCACAGTACTTTTCAGCTTCCTTAGCTTGGCAGGCTACTTAATGAAGAAGAATTTATACGCAATGTCAGCATCAGGAAGCCTCATAGACAATTCCTCTAAAACGCCAAATAGAGTTAAAAACAGTTAAAAAAACAATTTGTGCAGTTAAAATTAGAGTATAAATTAATTGAAGTTATGAAGCAAGATAGATTTATCAGCGCATAAAAACTTTTGGCACCACTCGGCAAAAAGACACTGAAGTTGGTGCAGAAACTGACTTAATTCGCTACGCTATTAAGTTTCAAATGTAAGCTAGTGGAACTTAAACAACTTTTAAATTGTTGCTAATCCTGCAACTATTGTATGCAGATTAACTAAAGGCATAAAAAACCTTAACCGAAACATAAGAACAATATAAATATATAGTCAGGTATACAAAATTTCAACATTCTGAGGCTACTCGTTTTTGCGTTATGCGAGATACATACGTACGTACAGGCATCACCCAAAAAAAATCTGTTCTGAATCCATTTTAAATCCACTTCACAATCTAATTTGGGAAAACGAATTCTTCATTCTGTCCGTACGTGCAAATGTAAGGCAAAGACATCTTTCAGATGGAATCAAGAGGGGGCAAATGTACATCTTCGCTGAAGTAAGATGCCCAAGTGTTTTTGCGATTACAATACTCCCTTTATTCTTGCAAGGAAGTGAAAAGAGAGATCCACAATAAAAGATTCAGATTTTTTTTATAAATATTTCATATTTTTTTTAGCTTTCAGAAAGCTTATTCCTGCGATTTTCTTATACACTGCATTAAGTAAGGCATACTTCATTAAGTATGCCAAAATTCCAAAAGGAGAATAGATATTAATCGTTATTTTCTGTTAACTTACATACATTTAGTGAATCTCAGAACTTTTAAATGAAATGTATCGATAAATGCTCGTCTTGCTGAGACTTAACTCAAGATATTCATAATGGCAAATTTATCAGCAATTTTTCCTTTTCCATTACTGTTAACTTATTAAAGGCAAAGGCTAATTGTTTATTATTTAAGACCTTAACTGCTCGCAATAAATCATAATTTTTTCATAGGCTCTAATGAATGAACTACGATGAGCCTTCTGAGCGTTAAAAACAAATGAACACACCGATCAAACAAAATTACATCGCCATGGTCATTAATAAAATATATCTTCTAAGACTTCTCACCAAAGAACATTAGGGATGATATTTGATGGAAACAAAACATTTCTCGCCTCAGATACATTTATATGTCCGTCGTTCACCCTTTACTCCAAAGAAAGAATAAAGGATGTGAGTAAATTATTTAATGCGTTGGCTACGGCGACAAAATTATTGTCATTAAGAAAGCTTACCGATTTATCTTTTCGGCCCAAAATTACGGAGTCTGACAAACGATGCCAAACCTCTCTTGACTTTGATCGATGAATCTTTCTGGCTGTACTCTTCTTTCTATTTTATGTCTTCCTGGCCATATTCTTCCCCTCCCCGTTTCTATCAGATGGTGAAAAAGTCATCATAATTTCGTATTATGTGCCTTGCCACGAAAGTATGTCATTAAAACTTTTATACGGAGAATTCGGATATCTACGAACGTTGTGCTAAATGGAAAATCAAGCTAAGTAACTGCTGCGAAAGTATGAAATGATCTGAGGAAAGTTTTATTTTCCACTGGTCTTAATATTTTTTGAAGATATAATTTTATTTTATTTCTTTTAGAGTTTCTGTATTACAACAATTTACGACATCGAAGTGCTTATAGTTTCCCGTTAAATATACGTGCATTTATACTCTGGTAAAGCAGAGATCTATGTAAACTGATAATGAAATCATACTACTAAAATTTTATTAAAAATATGTTATCGGTGATACTGTTGATACAATCATGTGTTAGTTGTATAGTCGGTTTATCTTTTCCATGGAAAACAGCTACATGATTTGAAATATTTGCTTTTCTTCCGTTGTATTGTAAATGTAAGCCAATTTCCTGTAAAATAGGATCCTTCTTGAAAGGAAGAGAAAACATTACCAGAGAAGAATGCTTTTTTATGTACTGTTAATATTCAGTTACAAAATAACAATTGAAAAGATAATTAAAAAAATCTTATTTTCTTGTACGCCTATTAAAATAATACACACCTTTTCCTTCACTTGAAATTATCTTCTATAATTATTCTATCTTAATGAACTGATCCATCAAGACAAGTTGAAAATGACATCAAAAACTGTAAATTTTGAAATTAAATATCAGGATCAATTTTTGTCTTACGGAATTCGTATTTTTTTCATACAACACTTTCCCAAACATACGTACAGGAATTAGGAGACGGCATTAAAAAATAGATTGCGTTATTTGCCAAAAATATCTTTTATGTGAAATTGCCAAAACATGAATATTTTTTGTCATTTAAAACATTTCTATAACTGTGCGAAAGTAAAGTCCAGGTAAGGTATTCTAAACCAGGTATAGGGGTGGGAATATATATAGACATATAAATTAAACGTAAAGCATCTAAAGTTTAAATTAACTGGAATCAAAGCAAGGCAATTCCTCACCAATATTAGTAATTGCAACCGTTTTAAGAGGTTACACCGGATTTAAACATATGAAATTTAAGATAAGAATTCATCAGTGGAACAAACTGGAAAAATAAAAATGCGAAACGGAAAAAATATACAAAATATAAAGAAATATAAAAATTAATCTCCTTTTCTGAAACTCTAATTCAGAACTCTTTAGTGTAAAATGAATTAAAATTTCATAAAAGTCGATTAATATGTTTCGAATACATGTTTCTTTCTTCTGGTACATTTGAGGTATAAACAACCGAAACATTTTCATTAAAGACATTAAAATTCATTTAAAACTAAAAAATTCGAATCTTAAATGTTTTGAAGAAGAAAGAATAAAACATAACATTGTGCCAAATTGGCTACCTAAAAAATATAAACATTTTACATTATGCAAATTGACTATTCAAAATACCAAATTGGTCTAAAAAACATTATATGTAAATCCGACATTCAAAAGCAATTACAAATTAAAGGGCAAAACAAATATACTTTAAATATTTGTACAAGATTAAAAAATTGGGTGGTCCCTGAATATGCGATCCTAAGATTTTAATACCAAGAAAACGAAAACACTTCAGAAGAAATTTCTATAAATAATATAAAATCTGAGCCTTCAATAACTAAAAACTGAAGACCTATTTGAAATAAAAATTAAGCAAAACATAAACTTACTGAATTCTAAAGACGACCATCATTTTCCAAACAGAATTTCTTGCAAAAGAAAATGGAATTCAGAGCTACTCGTGAGAAGCAAAAATTTTATATTTCGTGGAAAAAATTTGCGATAATATTCACTGACTAATAGCAGAACAAAGTATTTTAACATGTATTCAAAATGTCCTATGCTGTTAAACTTTGTGTGGGGGGATGCAAAACTTTGGGTGCGGTCTGTAAAAATTATTAACGACAAGGAGGATGATTGTTAACTCCAACATGGCGGCGGTAGGAACTTACTAAAAGATGTTGTCCTCTGCAAAATCTTAAAACGCGAAAAACAAAACTGGCTAAAGTTGAGGAAAAAGGAAAGGTACAGGCTATACAAGAGAAAAGTTTTCACGTCACCGGGGTACAATACGTATAAATATTAATTAAAAGGGAAAGAAAACAAGATCTTTGTTCATACTTACATTAAATTTCTTATCCTAGTCATCCAACTGTTACCTTCTACTAAGGGTTAAATAATAATTATCACTTTATTTTAGGTAAGAAATTTAAAAAACGTAGTTAATACCAGCTTTCTTTAACGGTATAGAAATTTGGGATAAAGGTGTTTTATTCTTTAAGACAATTTTGTCCAAGTTAGTGATTTCTTCTTGTAAGTATTCGACACTGGTGCAAATATTTTTGATTCTAGGGAGTTGAGTATTTATGGTATTAAGTATTATTCTTTTGGAGATATTTGATTGCCAATGATTGAGTTTTATAATTTGGAAATCAAAATCTCTTCTTTTGTCGTAAATTTTACATCTTTAAAACAGATAATTTGCATATCTAGGTAATTAATATCTCCTTGTTGAAAGTTAGTTTTATTGAGTTTCATAAATGATGGATAAATGTGATCGTTTTCTATTTTATTGAAGTTGTTTATTGCAATGATATCATCCATATACCTGTAAATGTTAGAGTAATAGGAGCGTTATATTTGAGATAACTGTTCTTGGAAATTAAATTCCTTCGTGAGAAAGTACAAAATACAAATCGCAGAAACTGTGCTAGCTCCAATCGGGATGCCGTTGATTTGTTTTAAAAAAGCATTATTAAATGCAATGTAATTATTAAAAGAATACTTTTTAAATACATCTGCCCTTCTTCTTTGGCAATAACAGTAATAATTTGAGGAAATAAATCTGGTACAGTTAGCTGACTGTCAAAGACATATAAGTTCTCAAAATCGTAAGAGAAAATATATTTAATGTTTAAGGTGCGAAGTACTTCTCGTATCGGTTCGTTGTTACTTATTATCCAGTTGAAATTGTATTCTTGCATCTGTTCATCTTCAATAACGTGGAGAACTTGTTAAAGTATTTTGCTAAAACGATAATCTATTTCTTTCATATATTTTCTGGTCCCGTTAGCTATGAATTGACTGGCGTTTTGTGAAATTTGGGCAATGCATAGGGGTTTGAAAATCTGTTGTAAAATTTATTCCTAGTGATTTTAACCTTTCGGTGAATTTCATTGAAACAGTTTCTCAGTGTTCATAGAAATGATAAAGATTTTTTTCGAAGCTGTAAACATACATATTAAGTTCAAAATGTTCGCTTATGACCTTTTCTGTATTGTTTAATCTGTCGATATTCTGGCTTGATGCTTCAAAAATAGTCTGCTGTCATATGTACATTCCATCTACCTTTGAACCGGGCGTCCATGACCTTCAAATCTTGGTGGAATCGGTCACCCTGCTCATCACCAAGTGAACTAAGATTTTCGGAAAGTTATGAAGATGACTATGTAAAAAATTTAGTTTTATGCTCATGTTGCAACCAAGCACTTTGAAGTTCTCCAAAAATTTGCTCTTTTTTCTTTATATGGTCCGTTGTATAATGTTTCAATGGTCTATGGCTAATCCTTTTGATACATGTGAGATACACACACACTTACGCAGGTCTTACTTACAGACGTCACAAAATTCTCTTTTGAATCTATTTTAATTCCGTTTTGGAGAACATAGTCCTTTTTTCTGTCCATGCGTATAGATGTCATGCAACAATATCCTTCAAATGTATTCGAGAGCGGTTAAAATAGATATTTTGAATCTATTTTAACCGCTCTCGAAAAAATCGCAAAATATTTTGCGATTTCTACACTCGAAATATTTTGCGATTACAGTACTTCTTTATTTCATACAAGGAAATAAAAAACTAAGAACTAATTTAATTTATAAGATTTCAACCTGCAAAACAAACGGTAAATGAACCTACTATAATAGAAATAAAAACACAATTAACAGTTACATCTTAAATTTATACTGTAGTTTCCTGTTTTGAAACGAAAATCCTTTACTTCTTTAAAAACGTGTGCATTGCAACGATCTCCAACATCCAGCTTGATGTTGAAATATCTCAGCATTTTAAAATAAACGTGTAAAAACCATTTCTAAACAGTATGAGAAGTATATGCAATGATATCATTAGACTTAATAAATTGTTACAATAGAATAAAGATTATATTAACCTTTTACACGCCAAACTATGATGCGAAAGTAAAATAAACGTTTTGTTGCGAAAAATCAATTTAAAACTCAAATATAAAAATTATGAAAAAAGAAAAAAAATTTTTTTTTAAATTTTTTAATGATTTATAGCATGTTCCATAAATGGAACATTGGCGGGAAACACTTAGTTTTTTTACATGATTTTTGGAAAAGATGATTATCGACATTCTATTTCGAAGCTTCATTTTTGTCTGCACTTTCAGCATTAGAAAGTGAATTCGTCAACATTATTCGGAAGTAACATAGATCAAGCAGAAAAATAGGAAGCCTACACCTTTATAACCGCAAAGCTACTCCACCAAAATTTCTTAGAAGATATGAAGCTTCCACAGAAAAAAGCTTTCGTAATAAATTAAAACAAAAATTACATAGTTGATAAGCAAGAATTTATAAAAGAATTTTACGTGAATAAAAAGTTAAATAATACAAGTAAAAAGAGAAACTTACCAACATTTTTGAAACAAGAAATAAAGACAAAAAATAATAATTGTTTTTATGTTCTGAGTCTTTTTTCTACTGCCCATGATAGTTAAGAAAGCATTTCTGATGCAGTCTTTTCTCGCACTCAAAACATTTGTTTTTAGTGTTCTTCTGGCATACAGCGCAACGTCCTTGTGTTGATGGCACAAGATAATGGGAATCTATTTTTCTCAGAGATTCAAAGTTATGTGCCCGAGGTCCAGGAACTAAATGGACTTTTGGTTTCATGCGAAGCAGACATAAAGTTACTTCTCTCCTGAAATTGAGATGTGACAGTTCTACTTCTGTACCTTTGTGCAAATGTGAATGTAGAATCCACCCGACAACAACAGCCATATTTAATGCATTGCTAAATAGATTCCAGTACCATTTTTTGCTTCTAAACGTAGGTCGATATGATCCAAGAAGTCTATCTAGAAAATCGACTCCTCCCATTCCTTCATTGTACATTTTTATAAGATACGGCTGAGGAATATGTATTTTCTTTTGTTTGGCTCGGCAGAATCTCTTAGCTTTACTGACAGGTTCATGCGTTGAATAATTGGATGCTATACTTACAACAGCACTGTCTTTCCAACGGCAAATGTAAACTTTTCCGTCACTTCGGTAATCGAAATTTCCTCTTTGCCATTTTGAAGCTTCCTTTGGAGGTTTGAGAGGGCATCTTCCAGTCCGAAAATCCCGAATTGTGCCAGTTGCTTTAAAGTCATTTTCAGATAAATCCGTGAACAGTTTATGGGATGAAAAAAAGTTATCAAAAAAAATTTCGCGCTTACTTGGATTTTCAACACTTGATAAAAGTTCCCACACAACTCTAGATCCCAGAGGGGAGTTTTCTGTTACTGAACTTTTCCCGCTATAGATTTTCATTACGTATGGATAGCCATTATTGGAACACAACATCCATATTTTATAACCAAACCGAATTTGTTTACCTCGGATGAACATTTTAGCCGAATGGTGACCATAAACGGGGACCATCGATTCATCTATACTCAATTTAGAGTGGAAGATGCCGAACTTTTGAAAGTTTTTTTCCAGTTCTTCATAAAAAGGGGAAACGTTTCCTGTTTTATCTTCTAATACCAACTTGGTATTATCTATAATATGAAAATATTTTTTCAGTTTTCGAAATCTATTTCTTGGCATTACAGAAGAAACTACTGGGACAGATACATCTTCTTGAGTGCTCCAGTATAAATCTTCGCCAGGTACTTGATGATACCCGCTAAACAACAGTAATCCTAAAAACTGTTCAATATCGTTTTCATCTACAGCTAAAACTTCTCCTTTCTGCATTGCGTAAAGACTTGTCATATTTGCTAAATGTAGCAAATATTCTCTAGTTAGGAACTTGTGAAAAATCTCAACTGGAGATAAAGTAACTATTCAGGAAACATTTCGCAAATATTTTCAATGCTGCCAGTTTTTAGAATTTTGCTAAAATTTAAATTTTTCCCCTACCGATGTTCAATGTTTTCTCTTTCGCGTTTAGTTTTCGCTTCAAATTATTCCTTCCCTTTGAAGATGAAGGTTCTTGAGGATCGAATGAAATTTCTTTTCATCATCATCTATTTTATTAGAAATTTCGATTTTTCCACATACATCCGCTGGCAGAACAGGCTCAAAAATATCTTCATTTACGTCTTCCTCACCTGTCAAACATCTAGTTTCTTCTGGAGGCAGTTGACAAATATCAATACACTCATCATCATCTGATAATGTATAAAAATATTCCAATGCTTCTTCAACAGTCTGAAATGGTTTTGAATGAGCCATCTTATCAGCGTAGTGTATCTTCACGAACTGAAACAAAAATGCAAGCAACGGGGAAATAATGAAATCCACACTCCAAAATATACGCCTCTTTCACTGAGTCATAAGCAACCTCTAACGTTTAGCCTATCAAGAAACGCCACATGCTTTTTCTAGCAGCTGCAAGTAACTCACTTCAAACCCTTATGAGAATGTGTGAAAGGGGAGGAAGGGGAATATACGGGAGTCGAAAACAGGTTAACAGTCATAAACATCTGTTTTCCACACTTACAGGAACGTTTCACATTAGGAAAATCTTTCTCCGTCCCTCTATTCATGGCAATCAAAGTAATTTCATCATGTTAAAAAATATACCTTTACACGCTAATGTTCCCTTTCTGGAACACCCACATTTCTTATCTCGTAGTAAAAAATTATAATCATCTTTCTACGATAACTTACTGTATATGCATAAAATGATCCTTTTTAAATATCCTCATTGAGTTTTAAAAACATTTGTTGAATTTTTAATTTTATATGAATTTCTGAATTTTGCTCTTAGAAAAGAAGTAAAAAAGATGAAATAATGAATTTTTTTATCAAGATAATTTTTCTTTTAGAAGAATTATATTGCTACTAAAACATCAATCCATATTTACTCTCCATGTAATAATTTATACAAAGCAATATTAATAAAATTGTCTTTTTTATGAAATTTTAAATTCCATGTTCCATTTATGGAACATTGCCGTGTAAAAGGTTAAACAACAGCTACTCACTATACAGGCAATATACAAATTTTTGAAATACATCATTGGAAGGTACCAGATTGCCTTCTTAGGATGACCACACAAATGTAACCATCCGAACCGGTAAATTATCTTGTGCAATATATAAATCTGAAAAAAATTATAACTAAAAAATAAAAACTCTAGTTAATTTCAAATAATTATTATTCAAGATCATGAGATTATCTATAACATCATTTTTACATTGAAATCCGATGCAAAGTAATTGCGACTTTCTGTTTATCCACAGGAGGTCTCAATTCCTTTAGACAAAGATAATCTGTAGAACTTGCCCTTCCAACCTGGGCTTATATGTCTGTTGTAACACCTACAGATCATGTTACCACATCCAGTTCGATAATATGTCCCTAGCATCCAGTTTACGTGAGATTATGTCTGCTAGATTACTTTCCGAGGATACATGACTCTATCTGAAGTTCTCGGTGAGCTGCTGAATGTTTCAAACCCTGTTGCTTATAAATATCTTAAGCGGACGAGGTGACGATAAACCATGCAAGTACGATAGTGGAGTGTGAGTATAAATAAACTTCGTCAAATTCTAATTTCCGTGATGACAGAATTTTAGTAACCAGCTGGAACAGAAGAAAGCACGCTGATATCTCAAATCTGGGAATTGTCAATGTCTTGATTGGAGCAAATTGGGACTTGCTGCACAAAAGAAGTTAAATCCAGGCTTTATTTAAATAGATTTAAGCTAAACCACAACTACATACACATCTCTTAAACCATCAGCAAATCCACGAATATTAATATTTTCTACATTGCTACCCAATACACATCTCATAATACGCATATCTTCGATTACGGGAAGTGTTGTGACACATTTGTGCCATTCAAGAGATATCTGTCCGAGAAGAGAATCCTGTCAACTAATTTGAAGTAACCAGCAAATCCAAATATCTCCAAAGCAGATTTTAGCCTTCTGATGCGAGTGCTATGGAACTGCCCGAAATTATGCTTTCGCAATATTAGGTTTAATTGGCATTTGTATGGCAAAGCGATCTTCAGGTTTCATAGCAAAATTTTCCTCACAATATCTCAACTCTTCACTTAGAGATGGATTGTAACTTTCTACATTATCTATCTCGCAAAAGGACTTAAGTCTTGATTTGAAGTGTATATATTAACAGATAGATGACAATGATCAATAAATTAATCATTTTCTATTGAACTAGAAGCTCCATTTAAACCCGATGCCACCTAACCAATTATAGTTTCTTGAAACAACAATTATTGTTTTCTGTGTAAACCTTTCCACTTTTGAAAAATTCAAGGAACAGCTCAGCATCAAGCTATAAATCAATTCTCTTGGGTTTGTAATTTTAAGGTCTGCTAAAACAATGTTAGGAATTTATAGTTATTGTATTTTAATTAATTTAGTTAATTGACATTAATTAATTTAGATGGATGTTACAAATTATTTTTGCTACGACAAAAAAATATAAATTCCAATTATAATTGTCCTTTAAATCTGATAGTTCACCTTTTATTTTTGTTGTAACATTTAGATCAGAGCCATTAATTCCTGAAATAAAAGCAAAGATCTTTTTCTTTATAATCCCAATAACTTATCACGTTCAGCACTTATAAAATTACACTGAGAGACTAAGTCATGAATTGCAACCACAAGGTGTTTACGTTCAAATAAATCTTCAACAGAACTAAAGCAGTACACGAAAAAGTTTTCTTTTTAACGACTGAGCGGGTGTCAGTCGTCTATCTGTACTTCTCAGTTTCTGATTCAGTCAAAGCGGGTATAAAAACTTGACTATATTTTCTGTACGATAATGCATGATGTTCACATTTCGACCAAGTGCTCTTTGACTTACATTCAGATAATTTATGAGATGAGAATAAGCAATTTATGCAGAGTCTGTGTTTCTTGATTTCAGCAAAACTCCAGCGTATTTTATATGATTAAATCCTTATTTCATAATTAACTACGAGACTGTTTGACCGATGAGATCAATTTGCTGAGGTTTAAAATTTATTTATACCCTTAAACGGCATATTTCGCAAAAAACTTTCTAACATTTGACTTCGGTTTTCAATAAACTGTAAAAATGCATCAAATTCTGGAACGTTATTTGATGTAAAAGTCGTTCTAAATTGTTTTCTAGATACTCTGTCGAGTTTCTTAAAAGTAACATATATTCAAATAAATTATTAATGTTATACGAACACCCTTTGATCCCACAGAAAGATAATGCTGTTTAATCTAGCTCTGGCTGTGGAAATAAGATACGGTCTGCTTGCTACCAGATAATGCTAGTAATATTTTTCAATAGCTTTTGGACAGATTTGGCATAAAAGCGTTTTGATACTTTACGTCAGCCCATATCAGATACGATGTAGTTTACGTGTTCTAAATGTAGTGCAACTCCCCCTTGGTGTATAATCAATGGTATTCTATACGCGGTTTTGACACAAAGAAACCTGTTATTTCAAAGCTCTCAATCACTTTTTAATCCAATAATGTGCTCCTCCAACCGTCTGATCAGCTTCTGTTAATGAATTCTTGTTTCTTACAATTTTAATTGATTTTTTTCATTTAAACTGCATTGTGTAGTATGTCCTTCATAACTTCGGAATTCGTCCTTCTTCACTTCGAACACACATGAAATACTACAAAAAGAATATTGACATTTATAATGTTACGAATTTTGTAAATAGATAGATGATTTTAGTGCAGCTATAAATAAAATTATTGCATTTTTCTGTGTAATGTAACTCGAAGCAAATTTGAAGAGAGAAGCTACGCCTGAAAAGTAAGAATAAAGGGACAAGATCATTTAACTTCGAGTAAATGGGTATCTTGGTAATTTGTTCATCGACTACAGGTACTGTTGACGACCGACATGTTGAACATTTGTTATGGAAGAACATAGTCTTTACTAAAAATAAATTCTTATGCTAATTATTGCTTTTGTTATCAACGAAGCGCCATCCGTTGGACGTTTTAAGCACTTTTTTTTCAACAAAACACCACGACATTTCAAGCGTTGCGTGTCAATTTTTACCTCTCTACCTACATTATTCAGCAAATTATTGAATTTTCAAATGTTAACAAACTTATGGGCCACTCGGCATATTAGGAAGACTTGACAAAACATTAGATAATTTGGACAGAGGAATGAAAAACGTCAGCTGGCGAATTACCGATAATCGAAATGATAGCTAGATATTTTAAACTTTGTATATCAAAATCTTGCAAAGAATTAATCTAATCCTTGAGAATTCCTTACAATTCAATAGACAGGTTTAGTTTTTTCCTAAAAGTAGAATTTTATGCCTAATCAAGAAGAATAGAATTTTTGAAATGCTAATATCAGCAACTTTGCTGCCAATACATCTCAATCACAAGTGTTTGTTTCAAGGAACCTTCCTCTCCCCTTCCCTTCAAAATGCATTCCAGAAATCCAGATTATATTTCCAGGTAAAAATTGAAACAGAATACGAATGGAGGATCTGAATTTTTTTATAGTCACTTCCCCAACTTGGCAAGACACTATAAAGGCAAAAAAAATAATAACAAAAGAAAAAATACTGCCAACTTTGAATTAATTTTTTTATTCTTTTTTTCCGGACGAAAAGTGAACGGTTCTTCCGAAAAGTGTCGCTTAGGAAAAAAACTCAAGAGAAGTTCTATATTAAGGGTAGGAGAGCATCGGCAACTTGACAAGAGCCAGACAAGACCATAAAAGAAGGACTGTTTTCGTATTCATAATTTTCTCCCTGCCCTTGTCAATCCATCAAATTCTCCGAGATGGCCTGTCACAACCGGAACAAGCAGGCGTTTGGAAATGAAGCTTAGATTCTAGGATAGAGAGGAATAAATATCGACATAGTACCGCTTGGAATAAAAACTTCCTAGGAATAAGAATAATACTGATGCCCGAAGAATGCGACATAAAGTGGCATAAGTCGCTATACCTTCATTAGTTGACAATCGAATGATGTTAGCTGAAAATAGCTCTTCATCCTACTATATATTTGAATATTTTTTGGAAATAAGTTAATTCACTGAGAGGGCTAAGATGGAATGGCTTTCTCGTTTCATGCAGCAAATCCATTTGCAAATGTCATAAGATGCTTCGAGGAGCTGTCTTATTTGCTCTTACGTCGTAAGTAAGGATTGAAAAATCTTTTCTCACCCGAAGGCCTGCAAATGGAATGACAGATATCAAGGACAGAAAAACCTCGCTTCTTTCAACACAAAGACCCGAACTCAATTTTGGTTTATAAATTTTCAGTGTTAGGCTCTGAGCAATATATTATTGAATTCAGATTAAAGAATGTTATAAAATATTGTTATACAGTAGCATAGTTATGTATATAGATACATATACATTTTTAATTTTATTAATGTATTACATGAATATCAGCGTCAATAGATTATATATATAAGCCTACATTTGTATCATTGGTAAACAGCAATTTCGAGTATTTGTTTGACCCGAGGATTTTATAATGCGATTTTTAAAATTGTCTACTTCAGACTCTAAGATCTGAAAAAGGGAAGACTCAGATATCTTTTGAGATTTTAGATTTTTATTCTTTCCTGTCAGAAAAACTGACAACTGTCAGTAAGTTCTTTTCAGTTTTATTGTTATATGTTGCCAGTTGCAAAATAAATAATAAACTCTTCACCTATGTCAGCGTTTTGTTAAACGTATATTTATGATAGTAACTTATACTATATTTTCAAATTTAAAATAAATTAAACATAAATTAAAATTTTATAAATTTTCTATCAGTCTATAAAGAGTGTGTCTGCAAAAAGTTAATTTTGCAAAAGCGTAGCTAAAATGAGAGGACAACACTTTTGCTATCTCATTTCATTTCCACAAAGCATAGTATTCAAATATTAGTATTTCAAGCACAGTATTCTGTCAACCGTTTCGTAGTACTTAAATGGCATTTAATTTGTAATCTAATTATAAATTAAAAAATTCCGTTTTGATTAGATTTCCTGATCCAAAGGGCAATCTTGGATTTTTAATTTAGTTTCAACTCTGCCAAGACCCACAGGAGAATTTTTTCATGTATTACAATCATATCTGTAAACGATTGACATAAACGAGTATCATATCTATACATGGTAAAAACCATTGCCACTATTTGCTTTGTATAGTGATGTTACTCAATTAAGTGTTGCTGAAGATGCTCTCTATTTTCAGCTGAAATCATTCCTGATGTTCAGGCATTCCATTCATTGAACGGTCAAGAAAATATGAAATCTTTTAATCAAGTTGGAAAGACACTTCCTGTGACAGAAATTCTTATCCATTTCCTTTTCAAAGGCGCAATATGAAAACGCGTTTTCCAAGTACAAAGTTCATTTTATTCAAATAAAGCATAATATTCAGCTGTATTTCATAGAATGACTTAAGCTGAATTCTTTATTTTTTAAAATAGCAGAAGGGATTACTTCTGTCCTAACAGGGTCTTAAAACACTTAAAATTATACCAAAGATTAACACAGGAAACTTCGTAAATGTAATTTCAAGAGCCTATATAGATAGATTTTGGAGCTGCCCAGATTTCGATTAATAAACGTGTATGAAGGAAAGACATTTTATGCCTTCAAGACTAGTTCAAAAGCAATTTATTGAGACAGATTATGTTAAAAAGTAATCCACTTGAACTATTTAAAAACTAATTTTAGACAAATTTAAAAATAGAAATTATTAAAGCTTTAAGAAAGGCAAATATGAATATTTAAAGCATTTTAGAAGCATTTAAAATATGGAAAGAAAAATTTATAATAGCGCAATCTTTCAACACACAAAACAGTAACACTTGGAAACTTAGCTTAAAATAACATGTCGAATAATGATTAATAGAGACATCAAACAGCAAGAATTAACTTTAAATTTGCAATTTTTGCAGGACTAGTTTCGATGGCTTAGAACCATCTACCTCAGTTGCCAAACTGCAAATGAAAGAGATAAGATAAGAATGCTAATTTAGAAGTCAAACAACAAAAATCAGCGTTATATTTTCAAATTTTCACAGGACTAGTTTGGACGGTTGTTAACGAACCACCATCCTCAGCTGCAAAAGAGCAAATCACGGCTGCACAGGAGTAACACTGTTGAAGCCATCTGTTGGTGAACAAGAAACCTAAACCATAATTTACTCAAATGCTGAAGGAAAGATGAATTGGAATTAGGGCTGTTAACTAGAACAGAAAGCTTTTTTGAATGTGAAAGGCTTCCAGAAAATCTAATTCATCAATGGAAGATGTTTTTTGAATAATTTTGGCTGCAGAAAAATGGAAAGTGTGATTTTCTGGCCAACAATACTGAACAACAGAGAATTCTGTTGCCTTTTTCCTAACATATATGTGTCTTTTTCCCTAACATATGTCTAAGGTTCTTTAACCTGAAATTTTAAGGCTCTCTTAGTTTGACCAATATAAATGAAACCACACTGGCAAGGAATCCTGTGAATACCCAGGACTTCATATTAGGAATGGGGTCCTAAAGCATGGAACTGAAAGTTTAATACTTCCATTCGAGAGTACCTATTTCGAAACTCAACTTTCCGCGTTTCTGATGAGATGATGTCATAAACAAACAAACAGACAGACGCGTACAGAGTTTAGTAGTATAGACTAACGGGCAAGCCTGGCAGATGAATGGGCTGCGGCCAAAGCAAAATTTATAAGTTCAATGTACACCTGAAAAGAAAATGCATAAAAATATTTCAATGTCAATGAAATCAGTTAATTCTTTCCGAGCAAAAACCAAACCGTAAACAATTTTTGTTGCCAAACCAAGAAACAAAAACTATTGACACTTCAGGTTAATACGTAAGACACCATGATTTAAATTTACTGTAATGTAAAACCTTTTCCTCAATACCAATAAAATATTTGATGTGGCAATAATACCACGGCAATTATCCTCACATGAAACAAAAAAGTCATTCTGCGTCCCATGCTCTCTTACGCTTGTCCAGTCTGAGCGTATTCATGTAAAACTCTGCGTAAAAAACTGCAAACTGCCGGGAATGTTGTTCTGCGGCAAATTACAAACGCACCATACTGTATTAGAAACAACGTAGTTCATACGGAACTAGGCATAATTCTACTCACAAGTTTTACTACCACCTGACCAGACAATTTAACATTTGTTTATATATTATAAGTAACTCTGAACTCAGAATTTATAATTACAGTTATAAGAACGATACTAATAAAAAAGACCAATGTCCATTCTCGATCCCAAACTAATCATGGAAGTCTGATTTTTATTACTTTCTCATGTTATTCGATATTCTTTTGTTTTTATTTATGTATATTTATATTTATAGCTTACATGTATTGCATGTATTTGTTTAACATCTGAGACCTATTGATTCAAAACTACCTTGCTAATATAGATTTAGTTAGAGAGCTTTCTGGCTTGAATTTATAGTGCGTGAGTCTCTTCAAAATTTTAATTTAAAAAAAAATACTGTATCTCCCATAAGTTACTTTCTAAAATATTTCGAAACTTTCAACTATGTTCGATTTGGGCAGCAGCCTAGGCACCCAGGTGTATTAAACACCGTTCCACAAGACGAAACAAAAAAAATTGCCAGTAGCATTTATTTATTCAAAATGCTGAAATTAACGAAACATTTTCGACGTACAGTGAAGTGATATACCGGGTGATCAAAAAGTCAGTATAAATTTGAAAACTTAATAACTCACGGAATAATGTAGATAGAGAGGTAAAAATTGACGCACATACTTAGAATGACATGGGGTTTTATTAGAACCGAAAAAAAGTTTAAAAAATGTCCGACAGATGGCGCTGGACAGCAAAACGTCAGTGACTGCGCATGAAAATCGTGTATAAAAGGAGCTGTAATGAGAGAGAGAATCAGATGCACCAGCAGTCGCAGCATGTTGACGTTACCTGAAAAGGCGCTTTTAGTGAAGCTGTATTATCAGAATGGGGAATGTGCTAGTTCAGCGTTACGATCCTATCGCCATAGGAAGGGGATTCGAACGGGTAAAGGTCCGTTGACAAATGCAGGTGTGGCGAGAATGATTTCGAAGTTCGAGGCCACGGGTAGTTTACAAGATAGACCCCGTAGTGGCCGACCAAGCACAAGGCGTAATGCTGCTGAGACAGTTCAGGAAGAAATGGAGACTGTAGCGGGTTCGTCTATGCACGGGGAAGTCAGCGCTCGTGCAGTCGCACGTCGCACCAGCATTCCATACACTACTGTTTGGTTGGCACTCAGGCGTACCCTCCGATGCTATCCTTACAAAATCCATCGGCATCATGAACTGTTACCTGGCGATTTAGTGAAGCGGATGGCATTTGCGGTGTGGGCGTTTCAAAAGATGGCGGAAGATGACGATTGGTTGAGTAACGTGTTGTGGACCGATGAAGCTCATTTCACGCTCCGAGGGTCTGTCAACGCCCACAACTGCAGAATTTGGACTACCGAAAATCCTAGAACTGTCGTGGAAACTCCATTGCACGACTAGAAAGTCACGGTATGAGTTGGATTTACCACATCTACTGTTATCGGGCCTTTTTTCTTCGAGGAAATGCGTGATTCTGGTTTTGTAACTGCTACCGTGACGGGTGAGAGGTACGCCGATATGTTACAGAATCGCATCGTCCCCAGCCTGGCTGATAAACACCTGCTGGAACGTACGATTTTTATGCAGGATGCTCCACCCCATATTGCTAGACGCGTGAAAGATCTCTTGCGCGTCGTTTGGTGATGATCGTGTGCTCAGCCGCCACTTTCGTCATGCTTGGCCTCCCAGGTCCCCAGACCTCAGTCCGTGCGATTATTGGCTTTGGGGTTACCTGAAGTCGCAAGTGTATCGTGATCGACCGACATCTCTAGGGATGCTGAAAGACAACATCCGACGCCAATGCCTCACCATAACTCCGGACATGCTTTACAGTGCTGTTCTCAACATGATTCCTCGACTACAGCTATTGTTGAGGAATGATGGTGAACATATTGAGCATTTCCTGTAAAGAACATCATCTTTGCTTTGTCTTAATTTGTTATGCTAATTATTGCTTTTCTAATCAGATTGTTGCTTTTCTAATTATTGCTTTTCTAATAAAACCCCATGTCATTCTAAGTATGTGTGTCAATTTTTACCTCTCTATCTACATTATTCCGTGATTTATTAAGTTTTCAAATTTATACTGACTTTTCGATCACCCTGTACAATCGTGTTCTTGAACGTCAGAATAACTTGTATAATAATAAAATATTTAATATATCGCAATATTATTTTTATTTCATATTTTTTAAAACTTACAATTTTTTATTAGCAGACTCTACAATTTGAAAGCGAGCAGCGGCAACACTTCTCGTAATAAAGCAGATATTAATCTCCAACGCTTGAGACTGTTACCGCTCAGGAAAATGAGTAAGAAAATTAGCCTTTTCAGAGTGTTTATTAATATTTTAGTTGATTAAAGTGGTACAAAGATGAGGATGGTCGAAATATCTTCCCTCGAATTTTTGGAGTTCGGTGATACCGCTTTCTAAACTCAACTCCCCGCCGTTGAGATGATGTCATAAACAGACAGGCAGACAAACACACGCATGAGCAGTATAGATGATATTAGTTACCTGAATCTACCACAAAGAAATACAATTTTTGCGAATAGTTAGAATATCAAAGATAGGAAGCGCATTATTTGATTCAATATCAAAAGTTAAGTAGATGGCTAATCAATAACGGATAAGACATTGGTGAAAAAAGTGCAAATGTGTCATCAAAGTATCAAATGCAGAAACTAAATGATAGTTTTTCAAATAATTTGAGCTAAAATGATGCATACAATTTTCAGCGTGAGATTAATATCCATAATTAGTTCTTTAGTTTGGAGACAGTAATAATTTTGGAAAAGAAGTGAGTATGACTCAGTCAAAATCAGGAGTAACAACCCTGATGAACCAATCTAAGGAATGATGGCAAATGACTTTATGTTCTTATGCTGAAAGATATGCTGGTTTGAGAAACATTTTCACACTCACACTTTGTAAAACATTTTCACAGAGACATTATGGATTTTTACTTATTTAATTCAGTGTCCAATCCTTGAAACCCACAAACACTAATAAGCGAATAATCGTTTAAGCGTGTGAATAGAGACGTAAGACTTACGAAGGGTTAACTACCCTTTATTTCTTAGAATAAATATGATACAATCAGTATCGAACGCGGAACGTACACCTAAGCCTCCACTTGGGCTTGGAATTAAACAAATATAAATTTAAACTTAACTAAGCTTAACTAAAGCTAACTGAGGCATATAGCCGATGCTATCAAGATTCTAGGTAGTTGGCCCCTAAATCTTAATTAAGTCGGCGAAGCCAAAAAAGGGCCTAAAGTACAGCCGAGCGTAGCAATAGCTCAGAGAGACGTAGTCAAAAGGCAAACGCGCGCTAGTTAGGAACTCCTCTCTCTCTCGAAGTCGGTGAAACGTAGACTTAAATACTACTCTTTACTCATTTGCATTAACTGCGTTTCTGAAATTACATTCTGGTAGGAAATTCTAAGATGAAATTAGAAAGATAGGAAAGATGCATAAAATAACTGTTAATAAAATTAGGATAAACCGTACAACACCTTGTGAAACATTTTCACAATGCTTCTCTAAATTTCGTTCTTCCATTTATTCTCTAAAATGGTGCAGGAGATGTCTTTGAAGCAGAGGTTTTCAATTTTTTTTTTGCCTCATTTACCTCTTTTGCCATATTTCCCTCATGCTTCCTCCTAAAACTCGAAAAATGCGTATTATTTACTTAAATACCTTAATTAGTTAATTACATTTATTTATTATTTAAGATTATTTAATTACCTTCATGTAATTATTTAATTGTAGTTATCTAAAATTAAATTTTTCAATGCATTATGAATGAAACATTCTCCTCTCTGAAACTATGAAATTCTCTCCCGGAGGGGGGAGGGAATTTTGCCTGTCTGGTTGAGAGCTCTACACTATCCGCTACTCCTTGGCGAAGAATGGTCCTGCGGATCACGCGGTATTTATTAATCTCGGAAAAAAAGTATTTTGAATTCCCTTAACGCCTGAGTTAAAGGAAAGAGAGGAATTTGCATTTATGTTTCTTGACGATATTGTTATGTCAAATCATGTCAAGCTAGAAAGTGCGCTGGAACGGATTTCTAGAATAAATTTCTCTTTAAGCTTTCTAAATGCCGATTCGATCAAAAGCATGTTCTCTATTTGGGTTATGTAACTGGTCAAAGGCAGCGGAAAATTCGGAAGTTTAGATTATATTTACATTACACTTTTCTACATTGATTAAAACCAACAATACAGTATTTCTAAGATTATCGAACTCTTAGAACTATTAAATTCTGATGCAATCGGATCTGCTGATTGATCTATTAAAATGTAGTTAAAAATTTTACTTTTTTTGGAACAGAGAAAGGACAGGGCATATATGAAATGAAAAGGAAACACATATATTACCCGGTATTTATATGCACACGGTTTGGTTTGCCCTTTTATTCTCCAAATAGATGCCGTAGATCATGCCATCTGAATAAGAATGTTTCAGAAATAGAACGAAAAAGCTGCCCCAGTTTATTAAACCAATAAACTGCAATAGTGTAAAGTTCTATGACTGGCACGGCTTTTTGGATCTGCTTACGAAGAATTATATGTAAAGAACATTTATTATTTGAATTTGTGTAGTTACATATTTTAGACCATGTTTTCATAAACACGCATTCTTTCACTATTTATTAAAATGATAATTATATCTTTGAAGAAAACTAGAAAGTAAAATATTTAGAATGGTAAGCTGCTGTATCAAACGATAAAAAATATCATAATCTGATAAAGGCGGTCATACCAATCGGGTTAGATGAGAATTGTACAATTCAAACGGATCATAACTCCTTAATTGGTTATAAGCTTATTCAAGAACTAGCTTTTCTTTTATGCGACTTTTTCTAACTCTTCTGCCATACAACTCAACAGTTACCAATTATTCAAGGAAACTCAATAAAAATGCCGAAGCTTTAAGCAGAAAATATTGAGGTTATATTCCTTTATATCTTAAACTTCTAGCGATATGTGTTATATAAGCAAATATGCTTTCATGAGTGTATATAGTACATTCCTTATTTTCAGAATAAGTCAAATTGTGTGTTTAATCTGTAGGGGTTATTTTACGTTTGTAACGGTTATTTTAATTTTAAAACATGCTTTATTGTCTATTCCCATTTTGCCAATTATTATTCCCTACCAGAATACGTTTATGGTATCGCGTTGCATGTAAATGAGATAGATAGAGTATTTAAAGGAAGGTTTCTCCTTACTTCAGCAGAAATCCCCCCGGGGGTCGACATAGAGAACTCTGCGAAGCTACTGGCTAGGATCTGTACCTAGGCAGTCTCGGCCACGGGGGTACACAAATCATGAACCTAGTGGTCCTGGAAGCTCCGAAAAGGTCATTTATTGGCCGGCCCGGGGTTCGGCATGTCTTAGAGCAAGGTGGTTCTGTTAGCCCGGAGGTAACTCCTTGGGTTTGCTGGATAATGTCCCCTGCGACGGGCTCGCCCAAGCGACTGGTGGGTAGCAAAATGACGACCAGTGACGCCTCAAATTGGGTGCGTTGCGCCGACCCCTCAAGGTTCCGGGAAAGCGGTTGAACCTAGGCCTCGGTTCGGTGGGGTGAAGGACCTGTAGTGCTTTTTGCGGAACGGGGAAGCCAAATGTTGTTGTTACCTAAGCAGAAGAACTTAGGATTCCTTAGTGGCGCGTTATTGCCATCAGGCCTTTTTGTTCTATTAAAGCTAAATCTTACTACGCTTGGCCATATTGTACTTGCCTGCTGATATTCGCCGGTTAATTTTATTTAGGGCCAACTACGTTAGATACTTTTCTATAGTTTCAGCTGAGTTCAGCTTAGTTAAGTATTAGATTTGTTTCTTATTTTCTTATCTAGAATTAAAGTCCAGATGGAGGCTTTTATTTAAGTCCGAGAAAGGGGCCATCACTGTTCTTATTATCTGATAATAAAGGGTGAGTTCAACACTTCTGTGGACTTTTTCATTTACACGCTTGGACTCAGCGATAAATCGCTACGCAGCTCAACGAGGTTTCCACTAAGTTAAGCATAGACTAAGTAGTTTGAAACATTACAACTCTATCTAATTAATTGTTTGGTTAATAGCTTATGTTCTATTTTAATTAGTATGTAGGAATAAATACAGATTTAAATCTATAAATAACATTTCTAATTTTACCAATTAGCTAAAATGTTTGGTTCAGGATCTTCTACTGTATTTTTTTTAACCTGGTCGCGATATAAAACTCTTACTTTAGTTCATGTCTACTAACACAGAATTATATATGACTATATATGCTTATTGTTCTGTACTAATTTCCCATTTATATGAGGCAAGAGAACGCAATTATTAAGCATTCTAAACTTTCCCCTAAAGTTCTCGGCAGAGAAGGAGGAATTGCTTACAACATTAAAGCATCTGTTTTAATTAACTGTTTGCTTTCCCGTGAGATTTAAAAAGAAAAAACAATTTCATTTAAGCCCAAGCCAACAGAGTATTACAAATTAAATAACCGGAAAAGAGAGTTTTAAGCGTAAAAGCCTTCGACTTCTACTCGTTGTTTCTGAGGTGTGAAGACAGGAAGAGTAGAAGAACTGGCGGGTTGTATTTTTGTGGTTTTGATACGGACGAGCTCCGTATTTGCTGAGATTTCTCTGGTTGCGTAAATTTCAAAATTTAATATCCATTCTTATATATTTAGTTGACCAGTTAAGTTGTCAAATTTGGAATAAGAAATCCTCAACAACAATTATATCTTGTTTTCTTATCTAGGAAACTTTCTACGAGATTAAATTACGCTGGGAACATATAGGAACCCGACATGGTAGCTCAACGTTACATTGGAATATTTCGCACTCAATTTTAGATAAACATTTACCTTTTATTTTTGAGTTCGTAATGTAAAAAATTAGTTTACCATACTATAAATCAATGAGTAGGTTTTATTGGATTAGTAAGAATTAGTATAAAGTATTAGCATCTATGTCTTACGCTCAAAAATAACAATATAGAAAAAAGCATTTATTTTTATTAAATGCTAATAAAGATTTTAATTAATTGTACATTACTCGTTCTTCTAAAAATTATTATTCTGAAAATTCTTATTGTTCTATAAATTATTATTATTCTCATTTATTTTGTTGTTGCAATTTTCTAATCTTTGTCAAATTTAGCTCTATCATTCTTCCTTTTTGTTTGAACAGGTTATTATTCTCTAAAATAATTGCCTTTTGCTGTCTGCCTGAAGAAAATTTTCTGACATTCATATATGAATATACTAGTGACTAGTGATCCGTATATGATAAGTTGTAAATTAATAAGACAGTTCGCTATCATAAACTAAATGAAGTAGAGTCTCTTGAAAGTCAATATATACTGCAGTCCTATGTAAAAAAACAGCAAAAGGGAAATGTTTGTCCCATGCATTCACAGCACAACAACAAGAAGCATCTAAACTTCCTGGAACAGCTGTAAGTTTTTCAGAAAATTGATAATAATAGTAATGACCATCTCCATTACATCATCAGAAGCAGGATGGTGACTAAGTTTAGAGTATTTAACCATGCTAGTGTCTTACACACATCGAAATTACTGATAGATAAAACTGATGTGGTCCTATCAGTTTTATTATGCTCCTAAAAGGTATGAGTGGATAATTCTCTCTAAATTAAAAAAATTGATTTTTAAACCTCGGTCTAGTTAAGCATCATTCCACCATGCAAAAGAGTCTGACATCAGTAATATGTATTTATTTCTTGATTGTGTAAAAGAAAGTAGACTTGTTGCATCCACGAAAACTTTTCTCAAAAGAATAACTAACTAGTTTAATTCGTTGCAAAGGTACTGTTTGGTTATCTTTGTATCTTATCACAGCAGGACATATAATATTTTACACAATTCAGAACAGGCTAAAAATATTTTGTATTATTCTCATTATTGTTTTTCTGAACCTAGACGTTAGAGTAGGCGTTGGAACAATAAATTATATCCTTGATAAATTTTTTGGAAATCATATATGTCTCAATGTTGGATAAAATACAAAAGATTTTTTTTAAAGGATATAATGTTTTTTTATAATATCTTCGAACTCATCACGAAGCTGATTTAAAATATTGCGACATTTAAAGTCTGCTTCCTGTAAAACTTGTACTCTACTGGCTAATAGAGAATTAAATTTCAGGTTGAATTAATGCCACTTTTCTCTGGTGTAAATAGTACACTGAGGGCCAACAACAGAGTCTTGGCTATTGTACATATTCTGTGTAATTGGAGGAAGATATAGTTAAGGGTGGTTTTGTACTCAGCACATAGAGTTAAGTACACAGAGCTGCCAATTCTATCAGCAACAACGACTATAACCCAGCTAATCATCGAGTCGAACTGAGCTTAGATAACATAAACGCGGACTTCATTTTATGCGTCTTCAGCTATTTGCCAGATTTCATCAATCGTATTGGCTAACATCTGATAGCATGCCGGCGAGCTTTTTGTAATATAATATTTTATTTTCCACTGGGGTCTGCTCTCCTTCTCTTTAATTTCTTAACATATATTCAAATTTTCAAATATAAAATGATTATTCAAAGCATACATTTTCGAGACACATAAATTTCTGTCAAATATCATGGCACCGTTTACAGGCAAAGATAAGAATATAAATTAAGTCTAATTAGAAGAGTGCTGGATTAGCAAGCTAAAGTATGAGTAACTTAGGTTGACTCAACAAAACCTAACAGGCGTGACAATTTTCGAAATGGCCAAAGCGCGTACTAGCGTAACAGCGAAATAGTAACAAAACGTGCAACGTGCGCTGGCTAGCGAAAACCCGCTGTGAATAAATTCAGAGATTCATCTGTTTAAATACTCGCTTCACTTAACCTTAAGTTTATATCCTGGCGAGGAAACGCGAGAGGAAGTTGAGGAGTTCAGGAAAGGTATCAAACTTAAAATAATTTGTTATGGAAACTAAGGGAAACCGTACAAAATATGAAATTAAAATTTTAATTTTACCAGCACTAATTCAATATTACCAAAAGAATTCAAAGTCCTAGCGTCTGAAAGTGAATACACCTTTCTTACCTTAATTACGGTTATATACATGTGTGTATTTTATATTTATTTGAATGATGAATTTAAAAAAAATTAATGTGCATTTTTAAGCAATTTTAATGCTGCTTGCTATAGATTTTAAACTCTGAATTTCAGCACAACATTTTAGTAAGAATAACAAAGGCAGCTTTTTCATTATCATGTTTTATTTTATTTTCTTTACCATTTCTCTTTCTCCGTAAAAATCTTGCTGTTATTTATCATCTTCAAGTTTCAGTTTTCACATATATGTTATTAAGATCACTATCCATTAAGAGCAATCATATTTTCGCTTTCTTCTCAACAAGATTTCTCAGCTTTCTTCTACGTCTAACTTCAAAGCTCCATTTCAGTGCAATGTTTGTATCAGACGTATTTCTCTTCTGATTCTTACTCTATTTATTTTAAGATTCGAGTGCATAGGATAAGAAATAATTTAAGTAAGCCATATTTTGAATATCAAACTTGTAAATGCACGAGCAAAATCAACTGAATTTTATTCGTAAGAAATAAGGCAGAAATGTAAAATCATCTTTTCCTTTTTTAGTGTTATTTAAGTAAACTCACAGTACATTTCTTTGTCTCGAATTTTCAGATGTATATCTATCTAATATCAAGTAGATGGAAGAACGTAAAGTCATTGAAGGCCAAGGGCAATGTGTATTTTATCTATCTACTTGCTTACATGAGGTACTTAGATGAATTCCTGAATTGCATTAAGAAAGCAAAGTATTTATTCACTAACATACGGATTTATGATTCGATAAATTTAGAAGCTCAATTATCATGAAATATCTTACATTTACTAAATATTTTAAAGTATATTCTGCAGTAAGTACTATATCTTAAGTCACTAACCTTTTTTCGGTTTCCGTAATGGAATATTTTAATACATTTCTCATTCGATTTACCTTTCAAAATACCGGGTGACCCAAAAGTCCGTTAACATTTGACAATTGAATATTTTATTGAATAATGTAACTGGAGAGGTAAAAACTGACACACATGCTTCAAATCTCACAGGTTTATTGAAGAAAAAAATGTGTTTAAAATGGCCAATAGATGGCGTTTCATATGATAATAAAAGCAATAATTAGCATAACAATCGATTTTTAGCAACGACTGTGCTCTTTATGACAAATGTTGAACATGTCTCCCGTTATTCATTAACAATACCTGTAGTTGAGGAGCAATGCGAACAGCACTGTACTGCATGTCAGTAGGTATGGTGAAAAATTGCCTTTGGATGTTATCTTTTAGCATCATTAATGAGATCGAACGATCGCGGTAGACTTGCGATTTCAGGTAACCCCGCAACCAACAATCACACAGATTGAGATCTGGTGACCTGAGATGAAACGTATGACTGGAGGAGCGGCTCAGTCTGCGATCTTCACTAAACGATGTGCGCAAAAGATCGTTCACACGCATAGCAATATGGGGTGTAGCACCATCCTGCATAAAAGTCATACCTTCCAACAGGTATTTATCAGCCAGATTAGGGATGATACGATTCTGTAACATACCAGCGTACCTCGAACACGTCACACTGACAGTTTGAAAAGCAGAACCATGCATTTCCGCGAAGAGAAAAGTGTCAGACCGCGGCTGGTGTGATAAATTCACATCACACCGTGACCAACACCCGGACGCGATAATAGAAAAGTGACAAGGTCATGGAAGAAACTGTTTCCCTCTCTCACTTCAGCTCATTTCATACACGATTCTCATGCTGCGTCACTGACATTTTCATGCCCAGAGCCCCATGTTTACATTTTTTTTGCTTTCTTCTTTTTGCTTTCAACAAAATGCTATGCCATTTTAAGCATGTGTGTCAGTTTTTACGTTTCTACCTACATTATTCCATGAATTATTGATTTTTAATGTTAACGGATTTTTGGGTCACCCGGTATGTACATCCGTTGTCAGTTGCAGAATTTATAGTTCCTTAAAGCTGAAATAAATATGTATTAAACCTTTGAGTTTTAGAAGCAAAACAGAAATTTCAAGTTAACTTGGGTGGTAATTGAAGACGTAAAATTACCAAATACGCTTCATTCTATGCAGCATGCTAATTAATGTTTTGTTTTCTTAACGTGTATAAGTATGCCTAATGCGTTAAACTAATTCTTTGTTTTCTTTAGTTTTAGGCTTTGAATATTAAGCAGAATTTTTTAGTAAATATCAAAGACTAGGATTATATCAAATTGCAAGTAATTTATTTATATCAAAAGTCAGTAAACAACGGAAAATCAATTAGCCATTTAATCGACTTCCTACTAAATTCAAATTTTATCTTAGAATACGTAGATTCAGCTTTGCTGCCCACAATATTTTTAGATTTTCAGACACCTTTTCCCATTTATAAATTCTGCATAAAATTTCATTCTTGCAAGCGTTAAATATTAATTAGTATTTTAATGATTTCTTTACTATAATATGCAAATGTAATAAACTCAGCAGAAATTATTAGATTACACTAAATGAAATCGAGAAAGGTTCTTCTAATTTCTTCTTTCAAATATGCGCTTTAAAATTTTATGAGATTTGTAATCACTGAGTTAATGCATGCAGTGCTACCGATTATGGAAGATGGCATTGCGATTTTAAACAAGAAAAATAAAAAACAATATTCGTGCATTCTGGCAACAGAGAACTACATGACACTAAAAGCCTCGTATCCCGTTTTCATATATTTCATAGGTTCAGAGTTACCCATTCTTAGTGCGTATTTGTGCATTTATTAGAATCGTTATCAATACTCAGATTTAGTCAATTGTAAATTTCCTATTGCTTACTTAATTATTTTACATCCTGAAGTCCAGATATTGTGTCTTCATGACTTGTAAGATAAGAAAAAAGAAATGTACATTAAACGTAAAAAAAAGATATGTAGTTACTTAATCCTCTTACCATTCTAGGAATTCTCTGATACAATACAATAAGTGTGACATGTAACAGAAATCTGACGTGAAAATCAGGCGACTTCCTTGTATAACCTATTAAGTTACACACACTTTTTTGCTGTATTTCAATTAAACTTATTTCTTCGAACTTCATTATAGATAAATTTCTCATTCAATTAATTCAGTCCTCATTCGTGGCAAAGCAAAAATACATAAAAACTCAAAACATTTTCATTAAACATTGTAAAATACAGAAAAATATAGAACACCAAGTACAGTTAATACATAATTTTTACAATTAAAATTATACATTCATGTCCATAAATTAAGGATAATTCGGAGTCACGAGGAAATCGACATCTAAAATAAATATATCACCTGTAAAATCAATACACCCATCTTCAAGAATGATATGCAAATTTCAGGAAGTAACCAAATGACACCGATGGTACGTCACAATGACGGGAGTGTAAGAGAGTGAGTGATATATAAGGAATAGAGGCAAAGAGGTAAAATTGTTCGCAGGCGCTTTATAAGCATTTCAGTGCAATAAAGGGGCAGTTATGACACAAAGGAAGCATTTGGATGATTTTTTACTTGGTAGAATTATCGGCGTTCTGGAATGTGGGCGTACCCAACTGGAAGTATCAGACGAACTTCGAATTGCCCAGTGTCATCTCCAGGCTTTGGCAACGATTCCAAAATGATGGTAATGTGAGTAGACGTTACAGCACAGGTCGCCCCCAAAGTTACAACGCCGAATGAGGACCGATATTTGGCAGTTACTGCCAAATAAAAAAAAGGAGGAACACAGCATCAGACCTGTCTCGTCAGCTCTCTTCAGCCACTGGTACGACAATTTCAAGGCAGACCGTGTACAGACGCTTAGGGCAGATTGGTCTATATGCTCGTAGACCTGTCAGATGCGTTCCACTTACTGCACCTCACTGTCGCTTGCGGTTAGCCTGGAGTAGAGAGCATGCATTGTGGACACCTCAACAGTGGGCTTGTGTGATGTTTTCCGGCGAGTCCAGGTTTAGCTTGCAGTCTGAATTTTGCCGGTCTTTCATATGGAGAGCTCTAGGTACCCGTTACCACCAAGAAAACATCATTAAACGACACCGTTACGGTGGTGCAGAAGTGCTCGTCTGGGGTGGAATTATTCTGGTTTCCAGAACTGACGTGCATGTTCAAACTGGAACCTTGACTAGCGAAATCTATCGGGACGTCATTCTGGAACAACACGTACGTTCGTTTCGAGGCGCCATGGGCGCACAGTTTGTGTTTATGGATGACAACGCCCGTCCTCACCGTGCAAACATCGTAAGCGAATGCCTTCAATCGGAGGATATCGCCCGTATGGACTGGCCAGCATTCTCACTGGACTTGAATCCAGTAGAGCATGTGTGGTACATGCTTGGCCGACGAGTTGTAGCCCGTCAGCCTCCTCCTACATGTCTACCGGAACTTCGGAGAGCATTTCTTTTTGAGTGGTGTAATATCCCCCAAGACCAGATCGATAATTTGATACTTAGCATGCCTAGGCGTTGTACGGACTGCATTGCATCGTCTGGGAGACATACAATGTATTAACAATCATACCAAGCATGTAATATTGGTTTTTTTTAAATCTTTTTTTTTTTTTGCAATTTTCTCCAGGGAGAAAAAATCGCTAATTTTTTTAATAATATCAAACATATAGCATCTTTTTTTGCTCTTTACCTTTTTTTTTAATAAATAAGCTTTACAAATAAGTCAAATTTGTTTTGTTTCTAATTCTTCCTTTGCCTGATTTTGCAATATTTTTAATTTATGGACATGAGTGTAGTTTCTACGGAGAACCAAGCAATTCAGCCATCGGGCAAGGAGGCAGATTTCTCGGACCACTAGATGAAAACTTTACATTTGGTTCCACTCGGCAAAAAAACATTGAATATGCAGAAATTGACTTAATTAACTCTTTTTATGAGTTTCAAACGTAAGCACGTGGCAGTTATTTACGCTTAACTCGCCACTTAAATGATTAAATTGTAGATGATTCTAGAACTATTGCACCTTGGTTAACAAAAGACATAAAATGTGTAACCCAGAGTTTCTCAACCTTTCAGTATTTGCGGCCCAGTTTTCAATCATAATTTTCATCGCCTCCCCCCACATACAATAAAATGTATACAACAATAATATATATTGAGTATTTTGATTTCTGTTTTTAAATTATTTTTAACTAACTGCCAAAACAAGAGTAAAAGCGAACCAACGTTGGCGAGAAACAACATCTGGTATTTTTCCAAGCGGGCGGTTAACAGATGAAACGAATGAAAGCGGGGAAAATTTAAATATTATAACTGAAATGAAAGCCAAACAGGGAGATAACGTTAAAAGAATTTGAAAGTACAAAAATGTGTTAATGAACGTTAACTCAGACGGGGTGAGTTAAATTTAGAAACTGGGAATGCTTTTTTTTAATAACAAAAGAAATAAAACAAACGCATGACTAAAGAAGAGAGAAAAAATAAGTAAATTGGTTTGTGGAAGCCGTTTCAAGCATGCTCAGAGCAAATGTTTTCTCATAGGAAGAGAGAAAATGTTCGATAACGCAAGTTTCAATTCTCATCCGAGTCCATCGCTATCGAATATATCGTATGTTATATATGTTTTCGTGTTAACTGCTATTCACCATATTATATATTCACGGAAGCAGTTTATGCAGACTCATGTATAATTTTTTAATCGGGCGTAAGCGAGCATTAGACTATAGCCAAGCACCAACAGGTAAACAGATAAGCGTGGTTCCAAAAATAAAATCAATAAAATATTCTCAAGAATACTTATATTTGGGGTTTACCAGTACTGAAGTAAATAAAGAAGAAAGGCCCCTGTGTATCATTTGCTCAAAAATGTTGGCCGCAGACAGCATGAAAGCTAATAAACTTAAACGACATTTGGAAAACGCTTCATAGTGAGTACGTCAACAAACGCAGAGAATTCTTCGAATAAAAATTAAAATCATATGAAAAGCAAAAATCATTTTTAAAGAATGTTTGCCTGTGAATAAAAAAGCTTTAATTGCGTCCTACAAAGTTTCATATAAAATAGCCAGATGTAAAAAACCTCACACCGTCGGTGGAGAGCTTATTTTGCCAGCAGCAAGTGAGATTGGAGAAACTATAGTGATATAGCTGAAGATGTACAGTGTCAGCTTTTCTCTAAGTTGCGTGACAAGTTGTTTTCAATACAGCTTGATGAAGCAACAGATAGAAATAAAGATTCTCATTTCATTACCTATGTTCGAATTTGTGATGTCAGTAGTAGAAGAACTACTTTTCTGCAAACCAGTAGAACTTAAAGCTACAGCGCTCACATTATTTGCTATTTTAAATGATTTTATGAATGAGGCAAACATAGAATGGAAACATTGCGGCAGAATATGCACTGATGGTGCTCGTTCAATGTCCGGAAGATTCCAAAGTATACAAGCACTTATGAAACAAAAATCGCCTCACTGCGTCTCGATACATTGCATGATTCACAGAGAGGTTTTGGCTTCCAAAGAAATGAATCCTGGTCCGAATACTGTGTTATCTACAGTTGTAACCGTGAGACTCTTGAAATCAAGAATCTTTTCCGCACTTTGTAAAGACATCGGTGCAATACATAAAACAGACCGGAAGCCGAGAATTTTCCCGATGGTTTATTTGTGAAGAAACTGAGCTACTTGGTCGGCATATTCGACAAATTAAATAACTTGAATCTTCAATTCCAAGGACATAATACAGATATGTTGGATACGAGTGATAAAGCTAATGCTTTTTGCAGAAAATTGGAATTATAGAGCAGAAATTTAAAGCGAAAAAAACCTAACAATGTTTCCAAATATTAATGATTGTACTAAAATTTACAAGGCTGAAGAACAACATGTAAAAGTTGTTTTTCTAACCGTTTTTCTGAAAATCGTTTAGCTATGCTGGCAAAGAGTTTTAAAAAGTACTTTCTTGCTGACGACAAACTGATAGCAAGTTACAAGTGGGTTAGGGATTTATTTAATAACACTCTCGATTTCGCATTCTATTGTTATTTTCAACATCCTACCCTTGTGAAACTTGACTTTCTGCTGTGGCTTTTTTAAAGACAAAGTATAGATCTCGGTTAATATATACATACAGAACTGAAAGTGGCTATATCTAATATGAAACTTTCCTTCGAAAAACTTTGCTCTGCAAAATAGGCCCAAGGAAGTCGCAAACAATTATTAAATTTGTTTCTAGTTTGTATGTTTTGATTAAGTAAGTTTTGATTTAGAAGTTGTTTTACTTTAATAAGTTAATTATTAAATATGTCGAAATGTATTTTATTTTCTATGTCTATGTGTGCTTTCCTTTCAGTCAGTTAATCAATTTTTTAAATAATATTTCCTCTTGGATATTCTCGTCCCCCTCTAGTGTGCTAGCGTCTCCCCTAGAGGGGCGCGCTCCACAGGTTGAGAATCACTACCCTAACCGGAACATAAAAACCACTTAATTCAATCACTTTTAAAGCAAAATATGCACAATTTATCAGCATATAAGAATAAAAAAATCTAAGCTCACTAGCCGGTTAACAGAGAGTAAATATATTTATATGGCTGGTGTAACCGATCGTAACCGAAAAAGGAGGTGCCCAACTACATGTCATAGCAGTTCCATATACAAAACGTGAACTACGGCTACTCATGGCGAGATACATACATACGTACACTGCGTAAAAATTAGTGGAACTCTATATCCGCCGCTCTACTGGGCCAATTAACGAAATTCACACTGCCTTTTTCATGTCTCGAAAGTATGATTATAATTAGATTTATATGTATCACTGTTCTAATATATGTGCTTTGACACAAAATCGGACTTTTTCTGAAATAAAATGGCATTTTTTTAATCACATTTAAAGTAAAATGTACGCAATTTTCCAAAGTATAAGAATAAAACACTAAGCTCGCCAAGCCACTACATGTTATGGCAGTCCCATGTACAAATTTTCAATGTTCTGCAGCTACTCGTTCTTGAATTATGCGAGATACATACATTCGTACGTACGCACAGATGTGAAGAAAATTCTCTTCTGAACCAATTTCAAATCCATTTTAGAATCGTTTTTGGCAAAAACAGTCTTTCATTCTGTCCGCGGGTACAGATGTCACTCAAAACTTTCTTTCAAATGATTTCGAGAGATTTGAAATTTATATTTTCTCTCAAATATAATACCCGAAATTTTTCGCGATTACAGTACTTTCTTTACTTCTTACAAGGAAATAAAAAGAAAGAAAGTAATTATATCTAGTAGGTCAATCTAGTAGATCTTTTCGAAGGAATTCGTATATGCTATCGCCTTGCTTTGGTATTCTTCACAGAGAAATTGCAGCATATTTTTCTTCTTTCCGCTATAAGAAAGAAGAAACATAAATTATTCCAATAACCAAGTAAAATCTAATTTAGTCATCTTTACGTAATACGTACAACTGCAAATTAACCATGATTAGAATTGCAGTCGTAGAAAAAGAGACTCCGTTGATGTTCATTCAATTCATAACAATACTTACATAAAATCATTTCCGCCCACTTTGATACTAATTTATTCTTGGTTGGAGATTTATTTAACTGATACAGTGTATTCAAATTTCTTCGCATAGGAAGCCATTTTAATGAGAGAAAACAACGACAAAATACAAATGTATATGCAGTTTAAAATAACGGCCAACATCTTACATCTTAAGAATTAAACTCATTCTTTTCCAACTCTATGCAGATCATCCTCAAAATAGATTCAGTATTGCTATCTATTATCAGATGATTGTGTTATTACAACCTTCACGTTTTACCCATATAAAACAAGAATAACACCGATTTCAGCACTTAAAGAAATAGCTGAGAATTCATTTTACGTCAACCGTCATCTGAAACGCCAATAACTTCAATACCTTATACTTCCCATTAGGTCCTGCTATACTACACATCTTCAGGTATAACCGTCGTCTGTCTAGGTTACGCGAAGTTTTCAGCGATGTACAAAAAGGTGCGGATAACAGGTAAAGAGTTGCCGAAACAGATATATATGGCAGTGGCAAAGCAGAGAGTTGGCTCCGGAAAGGTCACTTATCGGCCGACCTGGCGTCTGGCATGTCTTAGAGCAGGGAAGTTCTAGTAGCTCGTATTATAACTCCCTGGATATGCTGGGTAATGACTCCCTGCGACGGGCTCGCCCGTGCGACTGGTAGGTAGCAAATAACGAACAGTGACGCCCCAAATTGTGTGCGTTGCACCGACCTCTCCAATGTTCCGGGAAAGGGGTTGAACCCTGGCCCCGGTTCTACGGGGGCAAGGACCTGTAGTGCGATTAAGTTCGCGGAACAGGGAATGCCAATAATATGTTATGTTATATACACTGGTTACCAAAAATTAAACAAATATCACAAAAATAGCGATAACTCCTTCAAAAATAAGCCAAACCGTGCAAAATTTGAATATGTTGCTAAGTAAGGGTAACTGAGTAAAACTGCAATATGCAAATTATTGGCACTGCGAAATATGTCATCTGCGAGGAGCATAAAAGTCCATGTTTGAGAGCAAGCCCACATATTTCACACATTTAGCCCTCGTCGTGCTTCGGCTTCGGTTTTTGGATTACTATTTCTACAATATAAGAGGTCTGAAATGATCATCAAACTGTAAGAACGTTTGATTTCTACATTATTATAATATTTTAAAAAGGATACTTTACAAATTTGTCAAGAAATTCAGACAGAGCCAGTTGCGTCTACTGCTTTAATAGCAGATGGACGAACAATTTTAAGTTCTTTAGAAACTGTATTAGACTCAAGTAGAGTCACGAACATTTTGAAGGGAAAAAGTATTTCTATGACGTATCAAATTTATGATTTATTGGCTACACAAACTTTTGATAATGCCATCCTTAAGGGAACACTTGAAGAGCAAACACAAATGTTATCGAATCTTCATCCACTTTTATTTGCAGCAGTGGCAGATCCAAAGCATTTTCCTCAGAAAATACTAGTTAGATCTACAAGTAAAATTAGGTCCAAAGAATTCACAGTTCTACTCTACCCAAAAAAGAAAGGAACTACTTCCGAGAAGGTCAAAAACAAAATTTTAAACTCAATTAATCCCACCCAATTACACATTGGTGTTAGAAGACTAAGAAAATCTAATAAAGGATGTGTTCTAATAGAATGTTCCAAATTCTCTGATATTGAAGCCTTGAAAACAGAGGTTAAAACAAATGATTTGCATAGAAACGATATGGTAGTTCAACGTCCTGTTAATAAAGATCCAACAATTATTATTTATAATGTAGATTTTGACCTTTCTCGAGGGGATCTTAAGATTATGGGGGGAGACCAAAACATAGACTTTGAAAATGGTGGTTTTGACTTAAATTTTCGATAAAAGGAAGAAATACCAAAGTACACTGGGTGGCCAGTGTAGATGCTAAGAAATATAGAGAATTTATAAAAGCAGGAAAACTTAAGATGGTTTCGTCTTAGAATTGAAGAATTTTTGAAAGTAACTCAATGTTTTAAGTGTTCAAAGTATGGGCACGTTCAACCAAAATGTCTAGAACCGCAAATATGTGCTAAGTGTGGTGAAGTTGGATATTGGGAGTGTAAAGCTACTCCAAAATGTATTAATTGCAAAGACGTAAATCAAAAGTATAAGTTGAAGCTGAGCGTTGATCATTCTAGCTTAGATAAAAATTGTCATTAGCACAAACGACAAATGGATCTTTTAATCAGTAGTACTGCTTATGGCTAGTAGAAGTGACGAAGACTATCGTTCAAATAAATTTACATCACGCCAAAGATGCTGTAAATCAATTACATATTAAAGCTGTTGAAATAGCCTTGATTCAAGAAGCTTATAAAGTGGATAATAATGTTCGGGGATTCTCGATGAAATGGTACAAATAAATTTACATCACGCCAAAGATGCTGTAAATCAATTACATATTAAAGCTATTGAAAGAGGCTATAAAATAGCCTTGATTCAAGGAGCTTATGAAGTGGATAATAAAGTTCGGGGACTCCTGATGAAATTTCGAACTTTTTGTGGCAAAAAATATCCACGAGCGACAATTGTTCTGTTTGACAGCTCTCCAGCCATGCTTTTGTATGCTTCCTCGAATATAGTGGCAATTAAAATAATCATTAATAATAGTAACATAGTTTTTGTTTCAGTGTATTGCACCTCTAATGATACCTTGAGGGAACATTTATATTGTATTAACAGTATTATTGATTCGCATGAGGACTGGTAAATAATTATTTGCGGAGATTTCAATGCGAAGAATCCCCTATGCGGTATTTATGATCACTCAATAAATCCAAAAGGTGAAGCTATAACTGAATTCTGCTCGACAAACAATTTGAATGTTCTTAATAGTCCTGATAGCCCGGCTACGTTTTCCGGTGCCAGAGGCGAAAGCTGGATAGACCTTACTGTTGTAGGATCTTCTTTTGTCTTGAATTGGTCTGTTTCTATGGATATATCATGTAGCGATCATCGCTATATTGAGATTGGACTTTTAAACAGCTTACTTAGAGAGAAGTTCGAACGTTTTCATATTTGGGATTTGAATTGGTTAATTTTTCGTGTAGAACTCTATAACTTTATAAATCAAGTTTCTGAAGAAAATTTAGAAAATATTTCTGATTTAAATATTTATATTAAAGATCTTGCTAACTCAATAGTGGGTATCTGTAAGAAAATTTAGAAGATGAACAAATTTAAACTGAGCAACGCTCTGGGTAAGCAGGTGCATTGGTGGTCTGAAAAACTGGCTGTTTTAAGAAGTTAAGCTCGACTATATCGAAGAACATTTCAGAGATGTTACAATCGTATAGAGAAAAAGTTTTTAAAGATTCTATATAAGAAGAAATTAGGTGAATATAAACGAGAAATTAACCTTAGTAAAAATTGTGCTTGGGTACAACTATGTGACTATTCATCAACCTTTTGGCATTTCCTTACTATATTGCTGTTAATAAGTATAAATCAGCTTTATAAATTGCCTCTTTAAAATATCAAGCTGGATTTTATACTAAGAATATAGACGAGACAATAAATTACCTCCTACAATATCACGTTCCTTGTGATATTACTTATGGCGATCTATCATGTCATTATCAAGTTATATCAGATTGTAGGATACCTCCAGAGACCGTAAATGATTAAGATTTTACTTTGGATGAAGTGGAATTTACTCTTAAAAAGTTAAATAAAGGTATAGCTGCAGGTAAAAGTGACCTTACAACGGATATTATTTTAAAAATCTTTGAATGTAATAAAACGTTCTTTGTAGCTATTCTGAATGAATGTCTTCGGAGGAGAATTTTTCTTGAATGTTGGAAAGAGGCAGATTTGGCTCTGTTTAACAAGGAAAAAAAGGATAAAGAAGCTACTTCCTCTTTTCGCCCCATTTGTTTACTGCCTTCCTGGGGCAAGGTGCTGGATAAACCCATGACACAACGGTTACAATATTATTTATTTTCAAATAATCTTTTAAATAAGAATCAGTTTGGTTTTGTGCCGGGTAAAAGTACTACCCAGGCTATAGATAATTTAATTTCTGATATCCTTCAAAATAGAAGAAAAGGTAAAGATACTGCAATTTTTTCCTTAGATGTAAAGAGCGCTTTCAACAATGTTTGGTGGCCAATTTTATTAAAGGAATTAAAAATATGAAATGCCCATGAAATATCGTTTTATTACTATTTGATTTTCTGAATCAAAGAAAAGTTTCCTTATATGATGGTAATAAGTGGCATCACAGAAACTGTCAAAGGGGTCGTCCCCAAGGCTCAATATCTGGTCCGCTTCTGTGGAATATTATTGCTAATATAGCTTTAAACATTCATTATCACAAATTATTAGTATACAAGCTTATGCTGACGATTTTGTTTTATTGGCCACGGGAAGTGGTCGTCATACTATTGATAAGGCTTTAAGTTTCTCCGCTCAAGAATTGGAGAAGTGGTTTTGCCATGTTAAACTCAAATTTGATCCAAAGTAGAGCTTTCTTTGGATATTGCCAAACCTAATACTAGATCAATACATCCTAGCTGCAAACTGCATGGACAACCAATTAGAATTTGAAAGACAATCAAATATTTTCGCATTAAAATCGATGAAAAGCTCACTTTTTTACCTCACCTGGATCAAATAAAGATCGAATGCACCCATATTCTTTATAAACTTAGTAAAATGAATCTCCAAGGTAAAGTTCTTGAGATTTATATAAAAGGGCTATTGAGAGAAAGATCTTCTATGCAAGTGGCGCAAGGTGAACTGAAACGGTCCGAATGCGTAACAAAATTTTGCAAATTCAAAGAATCGCTTTATTGTGGATTACTAAGTGTTTTAGAACTGTTTCCACAGTAGCTCTTCAGATTTGGGCTGGATGTCTTTTATCGATATTTAGCGGAAATAGAATATGCTATCTTTAAATTAAAAGCCGGTAGTAAAACTGTCGATTGTTTCAGTGAGATCTTTTCAGCTAGAGGTTTAGACATTCATCTAGCTTTATCGAAACAGTTGAATTTTCATAAAGGCCTCCCCAATACGACAGGCTACACGGTTTTTACGGATGGATCTAAATTAAATGATCATGTGGGGGCTGCCTTTTGCTTGTTCTCACATGAGAAACTAAGCTTACAAAGGAAATATAGTCTTTCTGACTATCAGGTAGAGTTAGTAACCCTGCGAGAGGCCTTTTATTGGCTTATTTCTAATTCTGCGCAAGATCCTGTGCAAATCTATAGTGACTGCAAAAGCGCTATTTTATCAGTTACGGATGTTCGTCCAAGTAACGATCTAATAAACCAGATAAAAGATATGCTCATTTTTCTTAGCGCTTTCAGAGATATTAAACTCTTTTGGACGAGGATTTATATTGGTAACACTGGTAAGGAGTTAGCAGATAGATTGCTTCCACTGAAAATCAAATTATTGATTTTGAAGTTAAGACTTCCTTTGACAGTTTGAAATCCTTGTTGAAAAGAAAAAAAGTTTGACTCTAATGCAAGCAAAGTAGAACGACCCAGATCCTAGAGGAAGATTCACATATAATTTAAATTCAACTGTAATTGAGAGAAGATGTTTAAGTGATAAGTATTTAAACCAAGCTTTAACCAGTCACGCATACTTTCCCTTTTATTATAATAGGTTTTCGATTAAAAGTTGTGCCTGTCCATGTGGCATGAGTAATGTCGATATTGAGCACCTATTGTTTAGATGCTCTTCTTTAAAAAATATTGTTCTATGATTTATTCCAGATATTTCTAAATTTAGTACTCTAAAGGATCTAAGTAAAAATACAGTGACTAAATTAAAATTGTCAAATTTCATAAAATATATATATCTGTAAACGAAATGAATTTATATATTGATTGTGTTTAATATTTCACGGTTTGTTTTCAGAAAAAATGGGGTGTTTATGGTATTCTGTTATTTTATTTATTTGTATATGTAAGTAGCATATTTTTATTCATGTAAATAACATGTGTTATATCTAAAAAGTATGTAATAATGTGCTTTTTTGGTGTAGCTGGTAAATCTTACCAGCTCCTAGACTTTAAGTTCATATTTTAATTTTTATTCTATTTAAAGTTATTTCAGGTAGTATGGTGGTAGTTCTACTGTTTAATAGGCCCGATTTAGGCCTTGTTTTAGATTTCAATGTTTCTTTAATTAAATAGCTCCACTAAGCTCTGTTAAGCCTCTAAAGGCGGTACAGGAAGTTTGACTTGGAATAATCATTACAAATTCAGATATGAAATTTTTCATCTTGCAGTCACAGAAAAATTCTCACAATTCTTCAGATTTAAAATATATATATATATACATACATATATATATAAGCAGATACCGCATTAATATATATAGACTGGTTATCATAAATTAAGGAAAAATCACAAAAATAGCGATAATTCCCTCAAAAATAAGTTAAACCGTGTAAAATTTGATTGCCAAGTAAAAGTAGATGAGTAAAACAGCAATATGCAAATTACTGGCGCTGCACTCGGAATACGCCTTCCGCGAAGAGCATAAAAGTCCATGTTTGAAAACAAGCCCATATATTTCACTGTGAAAGCGATATCAGAAATCTGTGATAGCCAATTCGTAACAATGACCTCCAGGCATCATTTGCCTGCAGAACTACGATGGGAGCCATTGGGAGAATAGAAGCAGGGCAAAGTCAAACGAAAGTGGCCAGATGGTTAAATGTCAGTCCTTCTGTGGTTCATAGACTTTGGAGGCAATTTCAGACCACAGATTCGGCATCCAGGAGGTTCAGATAAGGACGGCCAACTGCTACGACGAGCGCCGATGGCAGATATTTGACATTATGTGCACGCAGGAATAGAACCGCTACACCGAATCTTCTTATATTCTCTGAATCTTTCTCCCTTGCTACAGCCACCGGAAGGTTGGTGTCAACTTCAACTGTGCATAGAAGGCTTCACGAAGGTGGTCTGTATGCGAGGCGACCAGCCATTTGCGTGCCGCTCACGTCACGCCATAGGAGGGGCCGTTTGCAGTGGGCACGACAACACGTCTACTTAACGCCTGATCAATGGAATCTGTTCTCTTTACGAATGAGTCCAGGTTTCGTCTAGAAAGGGATAGTAGGCGTTATGTTATGTGAAGAAAACCTGGAATCCGTTATCATCCCTCAAACAACCATGAGAGAGATGAATACGGAAGAGGCAGTGTCTATGTTTCGGGTGGCATTTCTTTGTGTAGAACCACAGACCTCCATGTCTTTCCAAGTGAAACCGCGAATGCTCAGAGTTATAGAGATGACATTCTTCATGCTTATGTGCGCCCATATGCAGGGGCAATAGGTGATGCTTCCCTGTTGCCAGACGACAACGAAAGACCAGACAAGGCTCGCATCGTAGATGTTTATCTTTAACAGGAAACAATTATGCGCATGGAGTGACCAGCTCGATCCCCGGACTTGAATCCTATCGAGCACGTTTGGATCCACCCCTTCAGACCCTTGCCGCGTTTGCAACTGCTTTGCAAGAGCAATGGCTCTCGCTTCCTTTGGAACTGACAGACCGCATAATTGAAAACATTACACATCGTTGTATGTGCTGTGTTGCTTCTAGAGGTGATCATATTCCATATTCAAGGCGCTTTTCCTATAGCAAACTCACACCTTCGAATTGTTCATTTTATACATGCGCTAATTTCTATAAGACCATAATTGTCTGGGAATTTTTTAATTCTCGTTAATGTATGGTAGATTGGTTTATCCTCTTGATAAGTCGATTAATCTGCTATCAATAACAATAACTGGTTTTTCAATACCTAAAAAGTTTACTTTTGATTTTGGCATTTTTGCGATTTAAGTTTTCCTTAACTGAGTTTAAAGCAGGTGGACTGAAAATTCTTTTAAAATTTTCTTATAATAAAGACGAGTATCATTCATTATTAAATATCATTAATTATTAAAAGTTCATGTTTTATTTCACTGTTTGTTTAACATAATGAGTCATTTTTAATAATTTTATGATTTTAATAATTTTACGGAATGAGTCATTTAAAGGTTTTATGGTCAGCTGATGCACTTGAATCTGCACAGTGTGTGCTGCTTAACATTATATTCATTTGATACATTAGTTTAAATATGTATGCATTTCATGAACTAAAGCTTTGTATTCTAATTAACTGTCCAACTAATCTGATTTCTGCATATGAGAAACAGCCTATTGTTGAATGAGAGTGAACAGGCTCCAGAATACTGCGATTATTCATGTTTTGATGTTTCTTTCAATATGTTCTTTCATTAAATTTAAGCAACTGATTTGTTGAAATATAATATTTCAGATTTCTTCAGTAATAAATTTCTTGAAATCTCTAACTGAAATTGAAACTAATATTTACAATAAACAGCTAACTGCGTTTTACGTTTGCAGTATACCTCTCTTTTCATCGTGCATATGAAATCATCATAATGGTTAATTTTTAAAAATGGCTCCTTAACTAGAAGTTTAGAAGTACAAGTGAGAAGCTTTCTTTATACTTGAAATTAATACTGTTATTTGTATTCTAGCGCAAACTGGATATAAGAAATACACAGGCAAAGACAGGATAAATTTGCAAAGAAAATATTTCTGACACTCTTGTTGACTTACTAAGATTGACAATTTCAAACTTAAATATATATTTACTAAGTTAGATCTTAAAATCCTTGCACGTGTTATTTAAAGTATATCCAGTCCACTTTAATGAATCGACAACAGATAAAGTTCATTGAACTTATTCATGATTTCAGTGACTCTAAAGCAAATTCACTTTAGAGGTTTACTGTCACTGAAGCATTTCATATCAAATATTTTCTGTTAATTGAGGTTATTAGAATATGCGCTTCATGCAGCATTTCAAACATATTTGATGTGACTATTGATTCTTCTCTATCAAAATCTTTTAGTGTACACAGAATGCTGCCCATATTAGGAAAGATATATTTTCTGTAAATACATGCCTGTCACTAGTCAAAGCTGCTTTAGTACAGGCTACGTCTAAAACTGTATAATTATTGTAAATACTAAATTTCATTGCAGGCGAAGTCGTTTCAATAGTAAACATTCATCATCGTAAGAGTTAAAAATCTTTACTTCACATCCAATTCCAATTTAAAAAAGATTTTGACTAGTAATTGTTGAGGTAGCTAGATTTTATTCTCCATGTACTTATCTGATGTACTTTCGACAGCATTCTGAGCTGATGCAAGATGGAAGATCATACTTTATTATGATTTGAGAACCTATATAGGATGAGAAAAGTCAGCAAAATTGTTATTAAGCATTTAAAATTACTGATGGATTAGTTATGTCACTTTGTAGTAGACATGGCTCTCACACTTAACAAATGTCAATAACAAAAAGGTTATGATAAATTTTTAGTCATAGCCGATGAATTGAAATTCAGGAACTTGAGATTTATTTTAAACTTGCATTTATTACTTTATAAGGTATTTATCCAGCCTTCTTCGCATGTTTTCGTGGTGTTGTGGTCAGCACGCTCGGCGCGTATTCGAGAGGTCCGTGGTTCGAGTTCCGGAGAGGGCATTGCTCATTTTTCACATCCCTGCTTCAAAATACCCTAATGAATCTACAACTTTTTAATTTAATTAATAATTTGCTGAAAGGGATAGCGCATTAAAATGGTCCTCTAGCTCTCTCTCTTTGACCGTTTGAAAGAAGACGGTCCGTTTGAAATAAATTCAAAATTACAACATGCTGTTAAAATTTTTACACATGTTTAATAAAAAAGTTCTTATGTAGACAACACATGACTTCCTCGTACGGGGTAAAAAATAAAAACATTTTGTTGCTGCATTCCATTTAAACATATTTTCCTGAATTTCATTACAGATATATTTATCATTCAATCAGTTCAGTTCGCGCTTCACCACAAGGCAAAAATGCATAAAAACTCAAAGCATCTTCATTAAAAATTGTCAAGCACAGAAAAACCTAAAACACCAAATACAGTTAAAAAGAGTTATTTTTTTTTGCAATTAAAATTAAAGTTTCTGCACGAAAACAAGCAACTCAAAGAATGTACAGAAAGCCAAATTTTCACTGCAGAAAACTGAAAGTTCACTTTTGATCCCACTTGGGAAAAAGACACTGAATTTCGTGCATCACTGACATAATTCAACATTCTCCTAAGAGTTTGAAATGTAAACAAATGGCGGCTTCGTTACGCTTAAACTTTTAAACTGTTGATAATTCTACAATTATTGCAGGCAGGTTATCTAATGGCATAAGAACATTAATCGGAAAGGTTATTCAATTATGGCAAAGCACACGAGGGCTATCTGTCTAAAGGGAGGGATGCCTTCGTGGAGGACTTTCTAAGGGAAACTGACTCGTATACACGTTACACATGGGGAAAACCACGAAAACGCCCATGCAGCCAGCCCGTTCGCGGGATTCGAACCTCGGACCGAACTACCAGTGTTCAGCGTCTTTACCGCTCGGCCGCTGGTGGGCCTTCATTAATCGGAAAATGAGAGCAACATATAAACATATATATATATGTTTGATGAGGATAATTGCAAACAAATAGAGAGGTGCATAATTATATGTCATAGCATTCCCATATGCAAAATTTCAATGTTCTATGGCTATTCATTTCTGAGTTAACGCGAGATACATACGTACATACGCATGAACGTACAGATGTCAACACAAAATCTCTTCTGAAGCCAATATAAATCGACTTTATAACCGCTTTGGCAAAAAACGGTCCTTTATTCTGTCCGTACGTACAAATGTCGCGCAAAACATAGTTCAAGTGCATTGA
>KK119963.1:305440-324159 GCA_000611955.2 Stegodyphus mimosarum | reverse complement strand
TTTAAATTTATTTCCTAGAATTTCGTTAGAGATATAGTTCTCATTCAATTAATTCAGTTCTCACTTCTTAGCAAAGCAAAAATTCATAAAAACATAAAACATCTTCATTAAAAATTGTAAAATACATAAAAACATAAAACACAACTACAATTAAACCAGCTAAAAAACATTTTTACAATTAAAACTAGAGTTTCTAAGCAAAAAAACAAGCAATTCGGCCAGCGGGTAAGAAGGCAGATTTTTCGGTGCATATAATTGAAAGTTTACTTTTGTTGCCACTCGGCAAAAAGACATTGAAAGTTCAGAAACAGAGTTCATTCACTATTCTACTGAGTGTCAAATAAAAATAAATGACGGTTCGTTAAGCTTAACTCGCTACTTAAACACTGAAATTGTTGATAATTCTACAGCTATTACATGCAGATGAATTAAAGGCATAAAAACTTTTGTAAGGATCTTAAGTTCGACTAACGTTTATTTTATTTTAAAACTTTACTATCATCTCTTATTTTCCACTTCCGGCCAGAATTAACGCGCGAATATGTTTATGCAAATTGTACTTGCTAACGCTTAAGTATTTAAGTTGTGGCTTTTTGCTAAGAGCGTAGTAGAAGGAGAGAGAGTGAGCCATCTTGTCAAGAGTTATCACGCGAGCTTGCCATCAGTTACTTTCCGCCTTTAAGGCCAGAGGTTTTAGCCCTCTTGAAAGCTAAACACGTATTCTAGTTTTCCGCAGTTTGCGTACTACAAGCGTAGCAATTTAAAAGGCCAGTGTTAGTGTTAGTCATTTGTGTAAAATATTAAAAGTTAGCCTTTACTTAAATTTTAGTTAGTTAGTTGTCTTATAGTTTTACGTTCAGACCACAAGTGGTTGGTCTTTGTATCCTGAAGTGCGGGAGCGACTGTGAAAACGTGGAAAAAATAAAGGGTAATTTTAACCCTTCTCATCTTGTCCTCTTTGCTACACTCCATAGGACATAGTTTGCAGTCAACTCACTGTCCAGTCAGGACGCGTCATGTTAGCCAAACAGATAAAAAGAAATACGAGTCCTGGTACCTTAACCGGAACATAAAAACTACATAATTCAATCAGTTTTAGTCCTCGTGATCCCCCACCATGTCCAAGTAAGTATCTGACATAAGAAACGAGATAAATAAATATGGCAAATTTTCATTTATGCACAGCATATATTTAACCAACCACATTTGAATTTTAATATTAAATACTGTTATAATAATAACAGTAAGATTTTTTTATGAGAACGAATTAATGATTTTTGCTCTATATCTTACTAGAAAAGTTCTTTGGTACACTTCCAGTATGGTACAAGTTCAAAGATCGGGAACGGATAAGTGGCCTATGACGAAGTGCCACTGTGCATAATTCTTAGAGGGTGCGGGAAATACCTTATAATTAGAGCCTGGTACCGACAGGAATAATCAAGCAATCAGTCAATATCTCATGGTCTTAATGCATGGCCTTTATCTTATGGCATTATAATCAGCTCCATAATCTGAAAATAAAAGCATGGGGCTCAAAAATGAGTAAGTGGATAGAGCATATTATCTAAGTTTTGAAATATTACTGAAATTTAAATTAAAGTTTTACACACTGTCAAATAATGTGTGCATAATATATAGTTTCTCTTATTATTTTTAACACCATGCTGTGATTATATTATAATTTTATGTATTATGTTCTACTTACGAATAATGGGGGAAAAGTGAAAATTCTCTCATTGTTTCTACATAACGTATATTTTATTTGTACTTATAGCCAAAATATCTGCAAAACATTATTTTTATGTTATAATCTCTTAATTAGAGGAGGCTGTTTACAGAAACTAAAGTAAGTGTACGGATATGAATCACGTATTTAATACTGTTACTCACATATGTTACATTTATTTTAGTCTCTTTAACGCATCCCAAACAAAGTTTGATAAAAAAAAGTAAGTTTTCTTTAATAGGTCCACGTTTCTGAACACCATATGGTTTCATTATCCCCTTAACGTATTATATTCGAAATTTTTTACAGCTGATATAGGTCATGTTCAGTTAGAATTAGATCATTGCTGTTAATATGATGAATCATTGTTGTTAATATGCTGTTATGTTAATCTGTTGTTGATTACATTTGTTTTTAATGAATACCTTCTCAATACAATTTGAGTTATTATGGAAACGATTGTGAAAGTTTTAGAATGCAATGCAGTGTTATAATATTAATAAATTTTCCTATTTAAAGATTGCTATTGTAAGGAACTAAAATGGAATTTCAGAATCCCTGTTTTCTAGTGACAAAAGCGTGCGTATCTAATCTGGATCTGTTTCAGAGAACAATAAATTCGATTGAACTCTGTTTACACATCTGCATGTAACAATCATTTGTTGTTTTAGAAGGTCAAATAGGACATGTCTTCTTCTTCCATTAAAGTCATTAACATACGCAATTACGGACACCTTTATCGCAAACAGAAAAGAGGAACTACCGTGATTTAATAACTAGAGCTTAAATTCATTATTTTGTTTCCTTTCCCTAGCTACTACCTGCGTACGAATTAATTTAGGTGTGTAATTAAAAGCTCTGATGCCCTAATTACCGCAGTTAGTAGAAAGCGACACTATTTCCAAGATGGCGCCCACAATGCCATGGCAGTTTGTTTAGGTTTAGCTATCGCTGGTCTTCGGAACAAAGCCAGTTTTGCTGCCATTAATAATGAGTTTACTGAGCGGGAAATGATGCGACATTTAGAGCGACTTCCGTTCTAACTTCATCATTTTTAGTCTTGCAATGGAGTTAGAATTGTGCAGCGCTGAATTGGTATTATCTCGGCGTTAAACAAGTGAAGGAAATGAAGGATACTTTTCCCATTCTGAAGTCGTCCGTCAGTGATGAAACGCATAGTAGATAGTAATATTACATGTATTAATTACAGGGAAAACCTCCTAATGTTATAATTATATTAATATCCGTATTAAATTAGAACGAAATATGAAGTAGTTCCTTGATACATTTCATCAACATCAATATTATCTTGTAGGTTTATAAACACAAACAATTTAACATGCAGTTATTGTTTGTTTGGTTTTCCTCGAGTCCATATTTCATTGAAGAATGGTAGCTAGAGCCTCGAGGAGGCTAGAATACCACTCACAGTGCAGCTTTCTCTCATTTTTGCAATCACTCTCATAAAATGTGTATATAGATAAACATTATATATATTTATAAAATCGTAAATATAAGAATGAGGGCGTTATATGTATATATAGAGACGGGGTTCGAATCCCGGAGAGGGCATGGATGTTTGTAAAATAGGGCATGGGGCAATTTAAATATGCGGCGATCCGAAAGTCCTCTCGAGAGGTTAATTGTAGAGAAGAGGGGTGGGAGACATTCTCAACCGTCCCCCCCCGTGGTGCCTTGCATCAAACCTGCGGGTGAAACTGAGCTAAATTGCATTGTCACCTGTAAGCTGCTCAAGGCTGTTGCCAAAGACATGTGTAAACTTGCCTTTCATGCCACGAGGAATTTCATGGACCTGGGCTTACTATAGGTCAGACACGTGAGCATTACAGCAACAACAACAACAACAACAAAATTAAAGTAACCAAAATTTAAACTGATTTTGTCTAAAAATCTATTTTTCTATTTTTAGTCTTCAAGAGGTTCTCAAAATTAATTACACATGTAGACTGACACAGGCATATTAATAGCACATCAGTACAACAAATGAAAAGCAATTATGCAAGTAACGAGTAATGAACCAAATATATGTATCCCAGTATCCTCCTCAATTCTAATAAACTGTTAGTGTTTAAAAGTTTTAAATTATAAGTCGCGCTAGGGCTACAATGGCAGTTATTTATTTTACATTTAAACTCTCAAAAGTATAATGAGTTAAATCAGTTGATGCACGAACTTAAGTGTCTTTTTGCACGCTCGGGTCGAAAGTCAATCTTCAGTTTTTCTGCTCCTAAAATTTTGTCTTTTTGTCTGTTAAGCACATTGCTCGTTTCAGCGTAGAAACTCCAATTTTAATTAGAATTTTTTAAACCTGTTTTTAACTGTATTAGGTGGTAGAGATCTACTGTCTATCTCTTGTGTGAAATCTGCAGAATAGTGATTGCACAGAAGAAGGTTAAAACTACCCTTTATTACACTCTTTAAATTATTTGCAATGCGTCAAGTAGACGCTAATACACTACGCCTCTGCTTGGGTGGAAACGGAAACAGTAGAACTAAACTTAAGGATTTGAAGCTATTAACAAATAGTATAATTAAACTCCAGGCTCAGACCATCCTGTATCCTACAGAGCGTAGATGAGTTTAGTGGTAACAAAATAATAGCCATTAAGCCACGTTTAAGCAGCAATAACTGCTAAGCCGAAGCTTGTCCTACAACACGCTCAGTTTTTCTGGACTCTCTAACTTTCTCTTCTAGAACTCGATATTTAAACCTTTTCTCTCTCTGCTAGAATTTGCATTCCTCACGCGAGCTACCAAATTTAAATATTCTGGCACTAAGAATTTAGGGCTTATAGGAAAGGAACTTAAATTTAAGTTTAACTGGTTATTTAAAATAAATATAAATTCTTACACGGTATTTTAGGTTTTTCTGTATTTTGTAGTGTTTATGAAGCTGTTCTGCGTTTTTTTTTCGCCTTACCGCGAATTGCGAACTGAACTGATTGTATGAGAAATATATCTCTACTGAAATTCGAAAAAAATAGTTTAAAAAAAGTGCAGCAAAAATGTGTGTACTTTATTAGACCGTACACGGAAATAATGTAGCGTCAGCGTAAGATTTTTTTCTAAGATTAAAATTAAGCTTGATGCTAGTCGTCTTTATCAAATTCCATAAAGTTACATCGCTGAATATAAAATAAAAATGTGATTCCCTTTTGTAATTCACTTGTGTTACGTCAAAACAAAATAATCGGAACATGTTCTTTCTCTTAGATTTAAACGGTCTAAATTAGAAGTTTATTCTTGCATTCCACCTTCGTAGAGATATTAAGGTTAGCGAATGATGTCATTGCATTGAAATTTTTTCTCATTTCTTTCGGTAAGCTTTCATTTATAGCAGTATTAAAAGCAAGGTTATACTAAACATAGCACTCTAGTAGGAAGAGTTTTAAGTCTTGTCTTCAATGTTCTAATCTGTACTTATGATAAATATTTATTTAAATGCAGTCGGGGAACAATATTCTTGGGAAATAATAAACACAGCATCAAAATAATAAATTTCGTTTAATATTCTGTAACAATTTCACGAAAGCTTGCCGAAATATTACGCTTACCGCCTTCTGTGTTGTTTAAATGTAACTAAAATTTCATACGAGCTAGAATAATGACTTCCTTTGTGAATGATGAAATTAATGCTGAATAAGTGAGGGATCTGCTTCTATAATGAGATTAATTCGGTGCATTTAATGATGAAGGGAGAATAACATATAAAGTGTCTAAAAGAAATATTTCCTCGTTTTTAAATAATAATACCTATCCACTACTAAGACTGATTTATTCTTGTAATAAGATTGATGTAACATTGTATTGCCACGTAAGGTTGTATGGCGTTACCTTTCAGTCAATTTCCTTGGAAAAAAGGATTAATTTACTAATACTTAGCGCTTCATTTCAGAGCTATCATATTATATCGAACAAAATAAATGTAAAAAAGAAAGAAAGAAACCAATTTTTTTTTAATATTTATCAGAGATGAGTTCTGCAAAATGAGAAATGTGCTAAAATTTGTCTGTAATCTAAAACGGAAAACACTAATACTTACAAAAGTGTGACACATGACACTGAACTAAAATTATGTAATTATATTTCTACGTTGAACAGCAACAAAATTAACATAATTATCATATTAGTTTGTACAGCCTTGGAAGCAAGAGAGATGAAAAATGAGCAATGCCCTCACCGCGACTCGAAACACGGACCTCTCGAATACCTGCCGAGTGTTTTGACCACTACACCATGAAGGCATGCTAAGAACGCGGGAGAATATACTTCTGCTTTTAAATAGCGGCTGGGGATTACTGGACCCAATCGACAAATCCTCGTGGTGGAGAATCGTCATCCACCAAAATTTTTAGTTCGGGCGCCACTGTAGAAACATTAGGTTATTTTTGAAGCAGGAGTCATGAAAAATGAGCAGTGCCCTCACCGGGACTCGAACCACGGGCCTATCGAATACCCGCCGAGTGTGCTGACCACTACGCTACGAAGGCTTACTAAGAAGGCGGGAGAAAGACCTTATAAGTTGAACATAAAACTAATGTGAATGGAGAAAAGCATTAAATTAAATAACAGACATAACTTTCAAGCAACAAACAATTTGAGAATATGTGTTACAAAATCCTTGTAGAACGTTGTTTTTGATAAAATGTAAACTTGTTATTTGAAAACGAAGAAGTATTTATTTACAAAACACCATTTAGGAGGACAAAAAAGGAAGCTGTTTCCTGACTTTAAAAAGGAAAATGAGTAAAATAAAAAGTGTTACTCTATTTGTTTCCTTAAGGCTGCCCTGAATCCTTCCTACAAATACTTTTCTTGACAGCCAAGAACCTCCCTTCTATGGATCAATTTTTTAAAGGAACTGCAAACACGGCGGTTATGCTATGGAGTTATTTGACTTTCTGAAAGTCATATTGCTACATGACTCAACAATCCATAGATTTATCATTAGAAAGTACGCTTTAAGGACAACAAGGGATTTTTGCTGTATCGAAAAAAATAAGAGCTCCTAAAGCAAGGTAAACAGCTGTAGGCAATCCAAAAGGGAGAAGCTGAATTAAGGCAAATTCTCCTTGACACGCCAGTAATATCGCACGTAGCCAAAATCACTTCCAGAGCAAAATCTAAATCAGTAATTTCATAGATAGATATTCTCGAGCAAAGCAGTTATCCGACTCTAAGCTTACTGTTAAAAAAACTGTAAGTTCTAACACAAACGATATATATGGGATTGCTATTGGAAGAATGCAAGAGTTCTGAAAACTCTGAGGCAAATTTTCGTACCTATATATATTAATTTGCTCCCATATATTTTATTTCTGTAAGCCTCACAGCACGCTTTGTGGACCACGAGGAGTTTTGCATTTGTTTTCTTAATATATACATTTCCGAAGAAAATTATTCGCGTTTAATTATTAAAAAATGCTGCGAAAGCCATGATTTTTACTTATCTAAAGCAACGATAGATAATATTGTTAATAAGAAAGAAAAAAATTCAAAGTTCGGCTTCAAGGAGAAAATTGTTGAAAACGCATATCCAAAGAAACAACAGAATGTTTCGAACATTGCAAAGGTAAAAAAAAAATTAATTTTAAAGAAACTTTTCAAAGGGACAGTTGCATAATCGTTCAAATACTCAGTGCCAATTGTAAACAAAGTGATTAATGCTGATTTGAAGCTTAAAAAGGCAAAAAACTTTAAGTACGTCGTCTTTCTGCACGACATATCGCTGAAGGCAGAATGCTCTGCAAAATTCTCCAAGACAAACAATTATTTCGATAAAAATGGGAAAATGTCGTCATAATAGATGAATCTTGAGTATATTTAAAAGACGGCAATAAAAAGAGATCCATTTATTATCATCAAAGAGAGAAAAAAAAATCTTAGAACATAGTTCAAAGAATCTAAAGAAAGTTTTTCAAAGGGATTTATGATTGTTGCTTGTTTTTGATATAATGACAAATACAAATTAAAGAGAGTCCAGAAAACGTTTAAGGTCAACTCCAGATATTATTAGGAATATAATTTTATGCACACGTTTTAAGTACGAAATGATTTCTCTTTACCCACAGTGCCATCAATCAATAGAATTGCATCAAGACAAAACAAAAAGCCGCAAGTCAAAATCCACTGTCAGTTTCCGGGGAAAAAATGGATTAAGAAACTTATGTCAAGGCCATACCCTTCACTCATATCCCCATTAAATCTCCTGATGTATCATCTAAGGAATTTGCGCTTTTGAGCTTTAAAAAGCGGATTGTCCAGACGTGTCCAGTCCTCCTTAGACTTTTAAGGAGTTGTCCAAAGCTTTTAAAGAGGAATGGGATAAAATCGCTGCTAAAAAAACGTTTTTTTCTTGGAAATTACAGTGTAGAAAAATAGTGAAGAACAAGGTTATCAAATGGAACATTAAAATACAAAAATAGAAATAAAATATTTCTGTAAGAGCAATGAACGTCGTCTAATAAAAGTGCGAACAAGCATACATGCAAAAAAAACGAACTAATATGCCAAAAACTAAAATTTTTCTTTCACCTATCCTGCTCTATAGCTGCAAAATTGAATCAAAATTAAAAAATCAAATTAAATTGGAATCCAGACAAGGCAATTCCCTATTAATATAAATAACTAAAATCGTGGAAAAGCGTTTCACAGACGTTCTTATCCCGATTACGTGAAGACTTTTATCTTTTATAACCTGATTTTTTCCTTTCTCCTCATCTTTAAGCCAGTTAAATTTTTGTTTTAAGATTTTACAGTAGCCATTATCTTTTCGAAAGGTTTCTTCTGCCGCCACTTTGCATTGCCACTCTTTCTTCGTCGTATGTACTTTTATCAGACAACACCCATGATTCACACCCCCACAGAGAAAGTTTAACAGGATAGGACATATTTAGTACACGTAAGAATACCGTTATTTTCTATTAGGCACTTAGACCATACCATTATCTTACACTTAAACCATACCATAGATGAAGAAAGTTCAACTTTTCTACATCTGCAAGAGTAGCCTTGAATTCTGATTTCTTTTGCATGAGTCCACAATTTGAAAAACAATGGTCTTTTTAAAGAAATTCAGTAAGTTTACGTTTTGTTCTATATTTTTGCTTGCTACTGGTTTTTAGTTTCTTTAACTGTTTAAAGCTCGGCTTAGAAATTTATGTGCAATTTATTTATGAAAATCTCTAAAGTTAAGGTTTAAATCATCAGGGACCACCCATTCTTTGAGTTTTGTTTAAATGGCAATTTGATTTAAAAGTTTATTATTTTACTCGTTATTTTGCAATTGTTTTTTAAAGTCCTTTTGGATTTTAATGTATTTTGGCAATTTTGGTTTTTATAGTAGAAAAGTTTTGCATAATTTAGTATTTTTTACTCATTTTCTCTTTTTTTTAAGTGTTCGATTGCATGTATTCTGAATACATTTGAGATTCAGTCTATCGATTTTAATTAAATTAAAATGTTTTTTTGCAAATTTGAATTGAATCTTTTATAGATTTTTTATCTCAAGTGATACAGAAGAACGAACATGCATTCGAGATACAGTAATCGACATTTATGAAATTTTGCTCATTTTTCCCTGATAAGTTCTGAATTAGGGCTTCAGACAAAGGATATAAATTTGTAGTTTTTATTTCTATTACCAATTTCCGTTTTATTTTTCAAATTCACTGAAACAACCTTGTATTTGGCGTAAATTTACTAAAAACACTCAATTGATTTCGAGGGCAGCTACAGGTCCCTCCTCATCAGGAGAACAAAATATCTAGAAAGGGAAAGAAACCTTAGTAACGGCTTTTTATACTCTCGGGTAGAACCACGCGCGATGAGGCAGCGCCATCTATCGGCAAGAATTATGTTAATAGGATTTTAGAAGCGCTAGGAAGGACTGTATTAGACTTAAAATCGTTCACTAAACTTGCTAAATCTTTGTGAATATGAAACGCCTCAAGAAAATCCAATTCACTAACGGAAGAAGTTTTTTGGATAATTTTTGCAGATCCAAAGTCAAAATTATGATTAAATTTCCAACTATGATACGCTATTGAAGACTTCTTACTTTCGCCGTTTCGGACATAAGATTCATGTTTCTTGATACGAAACTTTAACTCGCTTTTTGTTTGGACAATATATCTCAAGCCACACTGACACGGTATACTATAAATTCCCCAAGAATTAAAGTCAGAAACTTAATCTTTTAGAGTCGAACCGTGAATTTTATTGATAAGGGAGAAACTGACCTGAAAATTGAAATTGTGGAGAATCCGTGCAGCCTTATAAATAACAGAAGGAGAAAATGGAAGCACGACAACGTCATTAATATTATTTCTAACAGTGGAATTTTCTCTTCTATTGTAATTTTATTTTTATTTTCTATTACCAATTTGCTCTTTATTTCTCGGGTTTATTCTACTGATGAACTCTTACATTAATTTTGAATATGGTTAGTTGCAATGTAGACCTTTTTCCACGGTTTCAGTTATTATAGTAATAGGGAATTACCTTGCCTTGATGGCAATTTTATTTTATTTTAAATTTTGGATGATATATTTATCTATACATGTAAATAGATAGATAAAATTTTGTTTTAGCTATTTCTCTCTGTATATGTATATATATATAATTTTGTTTGAGCTATTTATACAATTGAAACATCGATCGATTCTGAATTAAAGTCTTTAAACGTGCTACACTATAAAAACGAACATAATAAGTGGCCTGAAATTAGGTTAAATAAAAATACAAAATGCAACTTTTACATAAAATGCACAAAATAAGTAAAGAAATAAAAAGCACGCATAGCATGGAAAAAAAACCTATAGCCTAAACAAATGTTTACAAAAAATGACATCAGCACTAATAAATCACAATCATAAATCCTAAACTAAAAGATATAAATAATTTTTGCCAATCTATTGCATCGCTTACATCAGTTGTATCCAATTCACATGCACTTTACAGTATCTGTTTACAGTAAGCGCATAATTGATGACGAAAAGCATCGGTGCGTAAAGGAAACCACTGCATTAGTATTCTGCCTGAAATCCAAATGCATTAGCTTACAAAAAAAAATCACTATCCCGAAACGGGAAAATACATTCGTAAAATGTTATTTAATAAATCCACATTTCAAAAAGTTAATCCTAAAAAATACTTTTACGAAAGATATCTGCACTTACTTTGGAAAGAAAGTTCTGTTGAATTTACGTATAATTCTCCATCCCTTTTTCTTGTTTCAAAGCAACATTTCCTTACGAATATAAAATCCTTTCAAGCATTTTCTTTTCCAAAAGCTGAAATTCTTCATATAAATTTAAACAAACAATTTATATTTAAACACTTTTCTCTAAAAGACCAGTATGGCATATGAAAGATTCATAAGCTTAAAAGGGAACAAAGGATTTATATTATTTCTTTTTTAGCACTGTGTGCAAAGCTTATATATGTATCAAAATTTTCACAGACATTGTATCTTCTATGCATTGAGTATTAGGATGCATGTAGAACATATTCATGTACTTCAATATATTTCTGCTAGACACAAATCGCTATTTAATCCTTATAACGCAATTTTATGAATTTTGATCATTGAACAATATATCTCTCTTTATCAAAATATATAGAAGTCTTTTATATATAATAAAAAGGACGAAATTTTATGTTTATTTGTTGCCTATGTAAGACTTTGGTTCACTTCGAATCGCGACTGAGGAAATTAAAAAACGTTGCTTTTTATTTTCCTACACTTTTAAATAACTGATTGCACAGAATTGTTTAAATTTGGTTTTAGAAACAGCTTTAACTAAATTTTTCACACCTCTTTAAACAGTTACATTACATTATGCGACATCATTTTATTCTATCGCACATTTATCATCTTCCCGACTAGGTTAAGTGTTACTGTCGAGCGAAACATAATATCACAAACTAATATTTTCTATTTCTCGAACAAAAAAAAACGGTTTCCCAAGCATCGCAATTTAAAATATTGTAAATTATTTTGTAATATATAACTGCTAAACAGACTAAATAATTTAATCGCAACTAAGTACGTTTCTTAATTATCTAGCTGATTTAAAGACTGATAAATTAACACATGATAAAAACACTTCATAATTTTGAATATTTTGAGCTATATTCGAGTTAGAATATTTTTGCTATACATTACGCACATTCGATAAACAGCCGTTTGGTTTTATGAACAAGATACATTTTAAGCGTTTGTTAATGTTAAATTAAAAGTCATAAACTTGGGAGTTTTAGTCTTGCCAAACATAAATAATTACGAAAATAACTTTCAGTTCATATTTCACCAATAAAAGTAAAATATATCATAATTAACATAAAATTATAAATAAAAGCCCTAGGTTGAAATCGAAAATAAAATCTGGCAAACTTCTCAATTAAGATGGAATCAGTGTAATAATAAAAAACTCAAAAATCAAAAGATGAGTCCAAAAGCCGAACCGGAACTGGACATGAACTGAATAGCTTACAGTCAGGTGAGTTAAATGAAGGCGAATTTTAATATTTTAATCAGGTTGCAGAGTCATTAGGCTATTTCTAAGCAGGAGACATAAAAAATGAGCCCATGCCCTCACCGGGACCCGAACCTCTCGAATACGCACTGAGTGTGCTGCCCATTATACCACGAAGGCATGCTAAGAAAGCGGAAGAAACACCTTATATTCCTCCTTTTAAAGAGCGACTGGGAGATTGAGAACCAATCACCAAATCCTGGTGGTGGAGAATTATTATCCACCACCTTTTTTAGTTCGAGTGCCACTGCAGAGGCATAAGGTTTTCTGATGCTAAGAGACGTGAAAATGAACAATGCACTTGCCGGAACTCGACTCGGACTTATCGAATACGTGGCGAGTGTGCTGACCATTACACCACGAAAGGCATGCTAAGAAGGCACGAGAAATCCCTTTATTTTATCCACTTTTTAAAGGGCGACTGGTGTTTAGGGAACCCAGTCACCAGATCCTGATGGTGAAGAATCATCATTCACCACATTTTAGTTCCGACGCCACTGCAGAGTCATCACGCAATTTTGAAGCAAAAGATATAAAATACGATTTTGGGCATTCCTTTTCTGCCAACTTAATGGCACTAAGGATCCTTACCCCCCTCCGAAGTGGGACAGGGGTTCAACCCCTGACCTAGAAACTTGGAGGGATCGGCGCCAAAACCCCTGTAGTTAATTCCTCAGGGCTCTAGTGGTCGTCTATTTGCTACCTACCAGTCGCAGAGGGTCATTACTTAGCAAACCCGAGACGCTACCCCCGAGCTACTAGAGAAGTTCTGGTCTAAGACGTGCCAGACCATTGGGCCGGCCAATAAATGACATTTCCGGGGCCTCCAGAACCATTAGGTTAATAATTTATATAACCCCGGTGGCCGAGACTGCCTAGGTGCATGTCCTAGCCAGTACCTTCGCAGAAATCTCTACGTCGACCCCCGCGGAGAGAAGCAGGAGACATTAAAAATGAACAATGCCCTCGCCGGTGAAATGAGAGTAGTAGAATCAGTAGAATGCTCCTGAAGTTGGCTTAAACAAGTTACTGCACATAAAATATCTGGCCCTGTAATATATGCTAAGTAAAGATCTAATTAATTCTTTGTATGGGCCATCAAATGCATTTCCTTTCTGAAAATCAGCTGCTGTAGATTTCGGTTCAATGGGAGTTTCAGCAGTTTTACAATCAGACATTTTAAATTTATGAAGTAATTTTTCAATATATGGTTTCTGATCTAAATATAAATAATTGAACTCCAACTTCAGTCCAATGCCTAAAAATTCTGAGACACTTTCAAATTTTGACATTTGAAATTTTTTAGTTAACAATGATATTATAATACTTGTTTCTTTTACATCCGAACCTGCAATTAATAAGTCATCCACACAAAAAGCCGTAATTACTTTCTTACAATTTAGATTTCTTATAAAAATACATGGTTCAGAGTTCAATTGCTTAAAATCTAATTTAATAACAAAATTAAGTAATTTCTGATACCATTGTCGAGGAGACTTTTTAAGACCATATAAACTCTTTTTCAGTTTACATTTCTTACCACTCATATCATCATATCCTTTGGGCTGGTTCATGTAGATGGCTTCGTCTAACTTACCGTTCAAGAAAACTGTCTTGACATCTAAAGTAGAAGTTTATAAATCTTTATTATTGATAATTACCAGGATTAAACGTAAAGAGCAGATACTAATTATTGGAGAAAACGTGTCTGTATAGTCTATGCCTTCTTTTTGAATGAAGCCACGAGCAACAAGCCTGACTCTATAAGATCCATCTCGTTTTTTACGTAGAACCCATTTGCAGGAAATGGCTCTTTTATCAGGGGGTAAATTTTCTAGATCCCAGACATCGTTATCTTCTATAGATTTCATTTCCTCGTTCATAGGTATTTTCCATAGTCCTTGCTCTTCTTTTGGTAGATTTATAGTATCATCAAATGTCAGAGTGTCTTGTTGTGCAAACATCACTTGGTAAGTCTCCGGATTAGGATACCTAACTGGTTGTGTCTTTTCTCTTGAAGATTTTCTTTGTTACTTATTCTCATTTGCAGCATTTAATTCGCCGTTATCAGTGTTTGAAATTGATTTGTCTTCATTTTTAATGTCATCATTGTCAATTTCACTCAAGTCAGAACTATCGGAAATGTATTTTTGATTTTCTGCGTTCTTCTTTTCTTTATTAAATTTAACATTTCTGGAAACAATGATGCGTCTTGTTTCTGGAATCATTAAACGATATCCCATTGGGAATAACCTACATATGTCATTCTGACAGATTTTTTTCTTTCTTTGGGATGGTGGCAATAGAGTATAAGCATCACAGCCAAATACATGCATGTTTGTCAAATCAGGATTTTCACCGTGCTTCAGAAAGTAAGGAACACGATTGTTCGTTGAACTATTTGGTAGTCGATTATAAGCATTCGTAAGTACTGCTTCAGCCCAAAGGAATTTTGGTCAATTTGCCTCAAGTATCCTTGCTCTAGCTTTTTCCCGTACAGTTCGATTTGCTATTTCAGCAACACGAAAAATTTAGAAAACGTGTGTAGGGAGGTGCAGGATCAATTTTTACCCTGCTCTTTTAGCAACTTCATAAATTTCTCCACTAACATATTCTTTGGTATTGCCACAGCGCAGTTTTGTGACTGTTGGATTCAATTTAAAGAATAGTTTAAGTTCATTAACAATGTCCCTTTTTCTTTTGAGAAGTCTTATTTCCATAAACCGCTAGTAGTCATCAATTATAGTCATGAAATACTTTTCCCCATGGACTATTTGAGGTTCTATTCGATCACATATATCAGTGTGTATAGTTAGAAACGGTTTGGATTGTTTTCTGCGAGGGCTCTTTCCTACAGGCAATGCACTTTGTTTGGCACGAACGCATACTTCATAAAATGTTTCTTTTGCAGGAAGATTCATTAGTTTTAATTTTAGTCTTCTGTGCCATAAATCATCATTCTTTACTGTTAAAGCTGTATATAAATTTGGTGAAAAATGGCTAAAATATTTTTCGCATTTGTCCAAATATCCAAATCTGAAACGTTTGTTTTTATTTTCGATGTAAACTATTTCATGTTTTTAAAAATTAGGCTCAAACCTGCTGCTTCAATATTTTTGACAGAAATTAATTTTCCATTTAATTTTGGAACGTAAAGAACATATTTTATCATTACTTCAACACCATTCTTAGTTTTGCCGCAAATGTCACCGATGCCTTCCACTTTTAAAACCGCCGATTTAGACGCGCTTTAACAGTTCTAGTCTTAGACTTAATTGAGGTAAACCATTCCTTGTGAGAAGTTGTGTCAGAATTAATAATGGTAAATTAATCATACACAATATTTCCAGCCATAAAAGATATTGCAGGTGATGCATACTTATAACTATTTGAATTTGCCTGTTTTTTTAGGATTATCAAAACATTCTCTTTTGAAATGACCATTTTTCCCACAGCTAGGACAAACGCAGTTCTTTTTCCTACAGAATCTAACAGAATGTCCTTTTCTTTTATAATAAACACAAAGCAGCTCTTTACGAGCAAACAAAAACAGAGTTGTTCATATTTGGTTTAGAATACTTATTTTCACTTTTGTAATAGAACATAAAGGATTCAGAATCAATAAGCCTATGTAACGAAATCCAAACTCAAATTATCACTTGGTTGATTTTCCAGTGATGCCTTTACATTTTTATATTCCTTTGGCAATGACATTAAAATTATCAATAATAACATCAAAGTCACATACTTCAGATCCAGAGACGCTTAGATTACTAACCAAGTTCATTATGTTGTCTCATTGGCACATTGTTAGATTGTCTTATGGTAACTAAACGTTTACGCATTAAAATTTAACTCACTGCTCCTTTAGTACTATACGTAGCTTGCAGTTTCTTCCATATTTTACATGTCGTATCTTCACTTTGAAGAGAAGCAAGAATATTATCACTTAAAAGCGCAAGAATTAAGGCGTAAGCCTTTTTGATTTCACAACACCTGCAGTTCTGTCCACACTTGCTTCTGTTTCTAAAAATGTATCCAATTCCTTTGCAGTAAATACTACTTGAACTCTTCGAAACCAAACAGTAAAGTTACTAACGCCATCAAATGGCGCAACATCAAAAACTTCTTTTTCACTTCCGCTTGTAAAAGCCATCATTCACGAAAAACCAAAACAAAACTAAAATCTCGCGAACGATAAAATATGACACTGGCATAGAAAGTTAGGTGAAAAAAAGATCAGCGCATTCTAACCTTTGACGAACCACGCTCTGCTGTTGAACATTTAAAATGTCGTGATTCGAAAAACAAACATTTATTACACAGCAAAAAGAAGAAACGCACAGAGAGTAGAGGTTATATATATAACTTTACAGCAGGTCATGGTTTAGCGAAAAATAAACAAGACACAGAAAATAACCAATCACAAATAACATATAGAAAATATAAACACAATTTAGAACAATAAGTCTTAATTTATACTTTATATGTTCAACAGGTAGCAGTTATGGAAATTTAAGTAAACAAAAATAACATACTTTCTACGTGACCAGGTTACAATTTCTCAGAGAGGAACACCATCTTCCTTCCCGCCCAGTTGATGGTGTGAAACGGCATATCAACGAAAATAGAAAAAGAAAAATATAACGAATAAGGTTTCATCTATGAATTAGCGTCCGAGGCTCGACCTCCACTCATTTGTCACCCTGGATAGTCCAACTCTCTTTAGTCTTTCTGGAGGATCCAATGCTTTAGGGATACGGCAAGCCATTCTCTCCTGTTTCAAAATTAGATACGTGTCGTGTAGTTGTCTCTCGTCACTGTCCAGGGAAGTGGGATTCTACCTTTCAGCTCCAGCTGCTGCTATTTGAAAATCCCGCGCAGACGTTTTTCTTTATTTGGCGAGAACTTTGACTTGGATAAGAACGAGGAAGAAACAGTTGCCGAGTTCCAGCAATCCTCTGAGAGCAAACCTGGGTTTCTTCTGGGACGTGGGTCTTCCGGCTTCCAGAAGTTGACTTTTTGGGACGCAATTTTCAATGCAACCCCTCAGGATTACTCCGAGAAGTCAAACACCCCTCAGCCAAATGGAGAACTAAACAACATATTTCGAGCCAGCCTTGTTTGAAATTTATCAGGGCGCAAGTTTAATACACGTGAAAGCTGAACGGCAAAGTTGTCATCCATCGCAAACTCACCCCGTACAACATTTACATGTAAAAGAACCTTGCTACAGAATGGTGCAGAATATGCAAATACGCACCACATATTGTCAAACGTTTGACTACGACAAGGTTACTTTCTAGTGAAGGGCTGCTGTTTACCAGATATCAGATAAGCTTTTAACAAATTCTGAGAATGGGGATGTTTTTCATTATATCAGATTGTTGAGAAATAGTACTAACAATTAGTAGTGAAATCTATTCTGTTATATAACTCTTTCATCACAATTAATCAAATTTTATGTACTAAATTTTAATTCTAGTATTTGAAGTTTAAATTCATTCAAATACAACTGTCGAAATACTACAGTTACTCAGTTATACAGAAAAGCACTCATTTCTATTATTTACGTTTCTTTGTTGCATCATTGAAATTTACTACAGGAGTCAGAAAAATATGGATTCATAACTTTACCAGAAAGAGAGGTTAAAAAAAACTAATTAAATTTACACGCCAAACTAGTCTAACAAACAGAAAATCTTAAAATTCAAAAGTTAAATATCCTGAAGGGTCAAACCAAAACAACATCAAACAAATAAACTAAATTTAAGTTTTCAAGCAAAAAACTTAAATGTTAAAAATCAAACGTCACCTTTAAAACATAATAAGACTAACATTACCAAACTAAATTTTAAAGTTAACAATTACAGCTTAAAAAATTAACTTACAACAATTACTTTAAGCTGAACAAATAAAATCAAATTACTAAAATTCAATCACTGAAAATCAAAATTAAGTAACAGTAAATTACTTATTATCAAATTTGAGAAACAATATTACATAACAAGTGCTTAGAATATTCCTGTTTTAAGAAACAATACTACATAACAAGTGCTTAGAATATTCTTGTCTATGTTCACATAATAGTGCACATATTATTGCTTGTGTTCACATATTATTGTTTACGTTCACACATATTATTGTTTATGTTCACACATATTATTGCTTACGTTCACATATTATAGACTTAATCAACAAAACTGAAACTTAGCAGAAGTAACGGATTGTTCTACAGTTCTATTGATCAAATCTTAAGAATCCCACGTGTTGATTAGTGTATAAAGAAAAAAAATGTAACAAAATTCATTTCACACCTTTCGGAAAATTTTAAATTATATATGGTATATATGGTATTTATTCAAACTCTTTCAAATGAACGAGAAAATAATCATTATAACTTTTATAGATGAATATTAATCATATTCACA
>KK119963.1:248766-305358 GCA_000611955.2 Stegodyphus mimosarum | reverse complement strand
TAACCTAGGACGTAACGGCAATCTGCGTTGCACGCAATTATATAAAAATCATGCATAATTTTATTTGCTGTGATAAAGGTATTCCTTTTCTCTCATTACACTATTACACCAAAACTATTACAGCAAAACTAAACGGATTAATTGGATAAAAATATTAATACCCAATTCATAAATCATTCTTTCAGAGTCTTTCATATACGTGCGAAACTAATAAAGGCAAGAGAGTCTTTCTTACATTCTTTCTGAAAGTCTGAAAGCAGATACAGAAGACATCTGAAGTACTGCATATAAGAACACTTCAATCAAGCTGAGTGGTCAGAAATCGTCTCGTCTTTTTACAACTCATTAACAGGATAAGTACCGAATCATGAGATGAATCCCGAGAAGCCTATTTTCGAACAGATCTCAAACTTTTGGACTTCTAGTCACTAGGGTATATTAAAGGAAATTTGTTCTCCGAATGGAAGGAAAGATTATGTTAATACATCTACTGTTGATTTGACTTGTGTCTTTATGCAATTCGTAGGTGGATGCAATACCAGCTAAGATGAGCTTTCGATTATTTTTTTTCAACTAAAATAGAGTATTTCTCAGTTTCAAAGCTTTTGGATAAATATTATCCACATCAACAAGAAAATATCTTAACAAAAGTAACAAATTGAAATTTATACTGCTGTACAGTTCTAGTGATCAAAACTAAGAATTTCATCATGTGCTGGTTAGTGAATTAAGGAAAAAATATAATGGAATTTGTTTCAGATATTTTGAAAATTTTAAGTTATATATCTTATCTTAAAACATATATTTAAATTACATATTTCTTGATATATAAGACATAAAACGTTTTATACATACACAAAATTAGATGCTAGGTTGTGTTATACTAGGTTATTGCAATACAGAAAACTGTACGAAGGCTGCTTTCCTGAAGGGATATTTTCATGATCTTTCTTAGGGAAACTGGCTAGTATTGTTAAATAGAGAAAACCGAAAACCTGGTCTTAAGGGGGTTTTTCTTTTAACTTTTTAAAATTTAACTCTTATACTCAACTTCTCTTGGCGCCGGACAAACTAAAATAAAATAAAACTTACAAAAATGAACTGGTTAGAAAATAGAGGAAGGAACTAATTGGTTGATCTAACTCAAAATAATATTAAGTATAACCTTTCTTAAAGCAATTAATTCACACATAGCAAGGCAAAGCAAATTCTTCTTAATAAACTTAACCTGAAAAGGAAGCTGGAATAAATCTTCTCTGGTACTCGGTAGAATAAAACACTATTTCGACCAAAACATTTCTATAATTCACTCATTTTAAAATAAACTCAAGAATCACAAGTTCTTATTCATTAATCAAAACCTCTTAAGCACCCGAGAAGAAGTATTCAAACACCAATCAATCAGTTCCATTTCAAAAAAAAAAAACTAGTTTTAACTTTCCTGGCACCTAAAAGTCATAACAAAATCTATCTTAAAACATATTCAAGAATCTTTAATAAGTGGTTAGTACATATTTGCTAAAACAGGGCGCGTTGTGAGTACCCTAAAATGCATAAACATTTTTCAATAACCCCAAGCAAAAATCTCCATGTTTCTTAAAAGCCTCCCGGCTCAAACAAATGGAGTGACTGAACAGACCAATTTCATACACACAGAAAAAAACAAATGCAAGTAATAACATATAATCAAACTCATTTATTAATTATCTAGGATAAATTTATGGGAGACCTGGCCAGACTACCCTTACATAAAAATGCAATTAATATTCTACATTAAATTTCTCCAAGAGTCATTTATCAAGATAAAATTTTGTAGTTTAACATGATAACGGTTACTTAGAATGACTGGAACATTAAATGAATCATTTAAACTGGATATCACACAACTTCTATAGAAATTACAATTAACATAAATTTCTTATTTTTGACAATAACATTAAATTCTTCCAAGACACATAGTTTTTATCTATTATATAATGCTTTTATATTTTTTTACCCGTTACGCAAGATTTAATTAAGACAACTACCAAAGAAAATATAATGTAACTCACAGTTGAAATACCGGAATTTCATCATCATAGGCTATAATCGACGACATCACAGGAAGCTACAGGCTGCAGATGAATTCCGCCATTGAACTGGTCCTAGGTAATCAAATTCAAAAAGTCCACGAAAAATGACCTCTTGTAGAACCTCAAGGATGAAGAGCCCGGCAATCAAAATTCTAAAACGTTAAGGTTGAAGGAGAAACCTCCAAGGACAGAATGTTGAAACTTTTTCTTCCACGAACGGAAGGCTTCATTTAAGTACGAGCCCTTACACTTCCGTTTTACGGGAAAACCCGCTTCAAACTCGGGAGAGTTCGCTCTGAGTTCTACTTCTCGCAAATTAGAAGAAAATTCTCCATTAATCACATCATGCCGCATCGCAAACGCGAGCCATCCGCCGGGGTACAACTGCAGCATCGCAAATCTCCTCAGCTAAAGGCCGAGTCCGTCCTCAGAACGCAAGCGCAAGCCACCCAAGCCCGGGCAAGCCCGGCCGCAGGGCCAAAAGCCCCCTTTGCCAAATATTCAACTCAAAAACTCTCTCGAAGACTTCGATAAAAACTCACTTCAAAACTCGCGCAACAACCGAGGAAAACTCGGTTTCTCCTCCCACTCACAATTACAGGTCCAAAAGTTACACATAAAATTAAATTCTTGCCAATCCGAGACTTTTCAATATAATTTAATAGGACAAGTTCAAACCCCCAAACGAATCAGAATTAAGTCATTGTCTACAGTAGCACCTGCGAAAACTGGAAACTAAACATTCGACCCCCTCTGCTAACAAGCGAAAAATATAAGAAACAACAAAAACTGCCCTTTCAAAGATTCAATTTACAACTTCCACCGAGGCCATAAACAAGGCGACATCACAATGCTGAAACGTAAGTCAACAACGGGGGGGCCGATAACAGTGTCCACTTTCCCATGTTTGGAACAAAGACAAGTGAACAACGATACACTACTCAATGTTGCAACTGTCATCTTAAAAGGCATTTCCCACAGACGTTACATCCGTTAGAAGACGCTCCCCCATTCTCGTTAGGAAATTGAACCGTTGAAGGAAAAAATAATTGCTTAAAATCTTTAAGTACACTCTTTACAAAAATATATATATATTCATTACGCTCTTCACAATTTCAAACTTAAAAAAAAACCAAATACAAATACAAATAAAATACTTAAATAATTGATTACTTAAATCATTAAAAAAATTTAAATTAAAAACACAGAATTCGCGACACAACATTCCCCCCACGAACCGGGAAAAAAAATTTTTGTGCAACAAAAATTTTTGCAGAAAAACAGCATTTCCAAAAACATATGCAAGTTAAGTGCCAACTAATATTGAACTTAACTAGTTGTCACGGAGATCAGTGATAAAAAAATTAAGTTTACACACAAAGCAATCAGTTAAGCAAATTAAAGCAAAAATCTAGTTACAACTCAAATGAACCGAACTCAAAACAAACAGCAGGAGTGAAGTGTCATAAATACCCTTATTTATTAACTTGGTAAACAAAATGCTCACAAACCAAATACAAATTAAACCACTAGTGAATAAAAAAATACATGCTTTTATTTCTAATTAACCAATTGTAACATGAACCAGAAACGCTTATAAGAAATTAAGCTCTAAACTGAAATAGAAGTACCAACACGTAGCGAAAAACTCCAGAAACAGAACTCAGTAAGAAGCTTAACCACAAGAAATCCAAAACTAAAGCGTCCCCTAGCAAGGAAAACCAAAAATTCAATTGCAACTGGATTTCAACACAAGAAAGAAAATTCGGGCCAGCCGAAAAAACTCCCTGAAGAACGAAGAACCGAAACTAAGAGAACTCTCAAACGTGTGCATACCACTCTACAAAGAAAACCAATTAAAGAAATCGAAAAAAACATTAATTATATATTTCTTCCAAGAGCAAAAGAAAAATTCTAGATACTTCAAATGTACTCAAAACTCATAAATAACCCATTTACAGAAAAAAAATCTAAACAAATTGTCACAAGAATACGTCAAGAATTAACCGAAGCAAGTTAAAGAACACATATAGAAAATCTCAAAATAACAAAAGGTGTTCAAAAATACCCACAAAAAAATTTAGTCAGTACGAAACAAAAATCGCAAAAGAGCTGTTTAGGGGATGTGCACTGCTTTGAGAAAATGCAGTCTTGAGCAACATCTATACAAAAACGCCCAAAGCAAAAATGAAACATACAAAACCCAATTTAGAAAACGAGACAGCAGTCTGTTCAGAAACAAAAGTGCGTGCACTGCAATTGTGAGATGCAGTCTTTAGCATAAACACAAATAATTACCAAAGAGACTACCAAAAACCTGCAAGGAATAAACGTGAAAATCTCAAACAAGGAGGAAGTGTTAAAACTCAAATCCCAAAATAACTCAAACTCAAATCCTATAATCCACAAATCTGTACACTAAGCTCCAAGGAAAAATCCACACTGAAACTTGGCAGTGTCTCTACCCACGCTTACAAGCAACAAGTCTTGTGAGTTTAAAAACATTGGCAATAAACTGAAATGCATAACATATACTAAAAAAAAACTCTTAATGTCCAACTCACACAAAACTGCTCCAGCAACCTGAAGTCACCCGTATAAGTATTCATTCTCAAGTCACACCAACGATCTTATTCAGCACAAATCTTAAATACGAATTAGAATTAACCTTAAATTTGCAAAAAAATTCAATCAAGAACTAAAATCCAGTAACAAATGCTAGAAATGTAATGAAAATCAAATTCCCTAATCAGATAACAATTAAGTTCATGGTTCAAAACCCAGTTAAACTACTCACTGAATAATTTTCACACCAGAATAGCACATAAACAACTTGAACGCCTGTACAAAAATTGCAGAAGAGTAATTATCCTCATTTCCTAAATTACACCACAACAAATTCTACCTTGTCACCAAAATTCTCACAAATTCTGATAAATTCGGAATTCCAAATACTTGAAAATACTAAACTTCTACTGTTTACACTTTTCTCAGACAACAATAACTCTTTACAAAATGGGCAGAAATTCAGTTACTCATAAAACCTAAACAGAAACTTCACTCCAGCTGAAAACTAACTTCCAAAAAAAAAATCAATGAATCTCTAAGCTAACTATCACTGTTCCCGCGCAACTTTCAAATCTAACCAAAATTAACTTTAAGATACTAACAATTCAGTTTTTTTTTCAAACAAAATCAAAACCCAAATTTTTAACTCATCTTCATAGGCACAAATTACATAAATCTATAACCATACTTCAAGCAATTAAAAAAAATCACTATTTCTTGATCACATAAATACTGCTCTAACATTAAGTCAATTCCTTAAAATTAGAAATTTCCAAAACAATTACTTAAAAAAAATGCAATTATCAAAATGAACCCATTAACGAAAATTCAATTTTCAAACACTTCAAATTAAGTGATAAATGATCAAATATCATAGAGAGGGCAAAGCATTTCATTACTTATATTCAAAAATATAATATTCACACAAAATACAAAATAAAATAAAAATTGCATATAATAAAATTCAAAATAACATATTCTTTGTGGTCTGTCAGTCGCGAAGTCACGGCACCATTGTTAAATAGCCTAACAACCCAATCCTGGGTTACTATTAACTTTGCTCACGTTGCCCATGGAAAAAACCAACCAAGCGGTCAGTTCGTTCTGTTGAATTACCAGCATTCAGAGATCTTAGACATTCAGTAACTGATGAGGAGACCAAATTAGGAAAATAAATCATATTAATATGCTATTCGTCATGTTTTACCGCATTAAATACAAAGTATTCCATACCTTTCCTAGCAAACTTTCCTAATACATTTGGGGAAGAATTTCACTGTACGTGCAGTTAGCCTTTAATTTTTGGAATAAATATTAAACTATCTTGGTCTATTTGGTTATTTTTCCTGTATTAGATTAAATAGCATACGTTAATAATTTGCATTCAGCTCCATGGAAACTTTACTTATGCTTACACTCTGTCCCAAAAGTTTGTAGACTCAAGTAAATTGCATGTTTAAGAAAAATAGAATTGTATGAAATTGCCCAATTAGAGTATATACTACTTTTAAAACACATATGCCCTGCATCTGAGTAAATAGTTAACAAAAATATAAATTTTGTCTTTTAGAGAAAATGAAAATAGAAAAAAAGGTATGTCTCAAATGCTTATAGACAAATGCAGTTTTATGCAAATTGGTTAGCAAAAATGATAATGGGTAATTTGAGCCTTGTAGATGATAATGCACTCATTCAAACCTCCAATTTAAAAGCAAAAAAAGATCATTTGAATTGCATTTAAGCATGTCTAAAGCTACGGCAACTTTCTGATGCTGAAGTTAATAGGAATCGTAACTTTAAATTGCACGGTAGGTCTGTTAAAGAAATATTAAAACTTCTGGATCGATCTGTAAGCATTATTTATAGTCGAAGCGATGAGCAAACACAAAGAATGGCTTCGACACATGAAAAGTTGGTTCACAAAATTAAAAGGGCTTGTGGATTGCAAATATAAAAAAGCACTGTTCATAGCCAAATAAAAAATTAGGTTATAAAGATTCACCTAAAAATGGCTCGATTACTACCGCTCTCAAAGCTTCGCAAGCGAATGAGATTGCAGTGGGCCTGTAACCATATGATACCCGGTGAAAAATGGATCTCTGTAATTTTAAGTGATGAAAACAAAAATGGAATGTAGATTGCCCTGACGGATATTGGTATCCCTGGCATGACTTATGAAAAGCGCCTCAGAGCTATTTCAGTAGAAACAGTGGAGGTGGATCTGTTATGATGTGGGCAGCTTTCGGTTTTAACGGACAAGTGTGTTTAACCTTTCTAGATGGTCACTAAGATTCGTCTATATACACAGAAACACTAACAAATCATGTTATGCCGTTTGCAGGAAACATTGGAGGACATAACTGGGTGTACCAACATGACATTTCTCCCATTCATACCTCTGATACTACAAAAATTTACCCAGACATGGAAAATGTCACTATTCTTGAGTGGCCTCCAATGAGCCCCGATTGTAACCCGATCGAGAATGTTTGGGGTATTATGTCTCGGAGAGTATACGAGAACTGAAGGTAGTTTTCTTCTGTGAACGCCTTAAAAGTAGCCATCGAGAGTGCATGGTACAATGTGGTACCAAAATTATTAAAAACCTTAGTTCTGTCGATAGAGAAACATGTATTCGACATCATACGGAATAATAGGGAGACTCTGAATTATTGAGAAATTTGAAATCGATCACAAGTTGTTAAAATGTTAATATTCGGTAAATTTTTGGGACGCATATCTTTCTGTGTTTATATTTTAGCTAAAATACAAATCGCTATTTTAGTTCAATATTTACTGGAATGCAAGTCACGTGTGATATAAATAAAGGGATTTTTGTTCGGTGTTTGTGTTGCCTTCCATTTTTCTAAAACACATAATATAGTTAAGTTTGTAAATATTTGGGATAGAGTGTATATATGAAAGTGTTACCATGCTATAGTAGGCCACATTGCTTTATCCGTTTATTACAGCTTAATGAACATTTTGTTATGTGCAACTATTTGTAGAGCAGCGGTAAAAGCATTTATTTCTTTCTCTTAACTTTTAACAAGATTTTTAATAATAAATTATCCAAAATCTTGTTTAATTATGCAATATCCTTAATCTTTCCCTTCGAATCTTATGATCTTTTCTTTTTCTTTCAATTTTCCTTTAACAGTATTCGGTTATTCTATAATATTCATGACATAAAAATGAAATTTACCACATAAATAAGGCCAGGAAATTATAATCAAATAAAAACATTATTAGATTGTTTCCATTGAATAAATGCATTAATAACACATATTCGGAAACCAAGCATAATATTAATGATACAGACCATAATAGGATAATCTTATTGGTTTTTCAATTAAAATAATCCTCGAGGCGACTTCACTGAGTTCAGTGCTTTAAAGTCAGAGTCAGATCTGTAGGCATGAAGTTAATTCAAGTGCATCCAATTCGTAGACCATAATAGTTTTTTATACTCTTCTAAAATGGTAATACTTCTCCACAAATTCAGTGCCTGTAGGTGGCAACAAATCTTTGATGCCTTTTAAATTAAATCTCCATTTCGCTTTTAATCTAAAATTAAGTAATTTGTTCTATTTTCATGTGTGCTTACAAGGAGAAATCAGTCAGAAACTCAATAAGTTGTTCTTTCTCAATAAATTGTAATTTTGCAGTTATATTAAAGAAACCTTCATTAAAAGAGTCTGTATTTCAATTTCTGTTCTTATTTCTATTGATAAAGCAATAAAGCAATGTTTGAACACCTTCTGGAATATTTTTGGTGAGCTTTTATGTTCTTTTTTTTTTAAGTAAATGAAACTAATTTCCCGGTTGTGCGCATATTTTTAAACCATTTTCACTATATTCACAGAAATATTTTACTTGCACTTTCCTTAGTTTTAAATATCCCACTTGATAACCCTTATACTTCATGATCTTTCTACTCCGTAATTTCTAAACAAATGATGCATTTTTAGTATTAAAAGAGGTATTTTGCCTCATTCCTCTTGAAAGACTTTCCACAATCCAAGGAGAGTTGTAGGTCAACGTTTGGACAATTCCCTTTATAAAAGTCCGATAGCGTAACATCCTTGGATGATACATCATAAGATTTAGTAGAGACATGAAAGAAGGGTATGGTTTTGATACATGTTTCTTGTTCCCATTTTTTTCAGGAAATTAACAGTGGATTTTGGCTTGTGGCTGCTTGCTTTGTCATGATGCAGTTCTGCTGATTGGTGGCAATGTGGGGAAAGAGAAGGTACTTCATATTTAAAAATTAGGTATGAAATATATTCCTTATAACATGTTGTGGAGTTAACCTTAATATTTTTCTGCACTATCTTTAATTTTTATTTTTCAATATATGAAAAAAACAACAACAGTCATAAATCACTTTGAAAGTCTTTCTTTAAATTCTTTGAACCATGTTCTAAGAGGTTTTCCTTCTCTTTTGTGATAATAAATGCACCTTTTTATTTCAGTCATTTAAATATACCCACAGCTCATGTACTGTGACAATATTTTCCCATTTATATCCGAACAATTTCATAGAGAATTCTATAGGGCGGTCTGCTTTCGGCGGTGTATCATGAAGAAAAACGGTGCACCTTAGGTTTTTTTAGTCTTTTTAAGATATAAATCAGCATTGTTTACAATTGATAGTACGCATTTTAATGATTATTCAGCTGTCTTTTGACTTCACAGATATTTTTAGCCCAAAGGGGCTTTGTCACTGAAGGACAACTGTTTTCGTTGGCGATTTTGCGTCGGAAACATTAAATGTCGGTTCACTTTTCAAAATTTTGACACCAAACACTGCAGCCCTGTATTATATAAAAAATTAAATAATAAAGAATGTGTATAAATGTATGTATGTATGTTTCTCGAATTGTGATAAAATGACGGTGTCTAGAGCCATCGAATTTTGAATGGCGTAATCCTGCTGCAAATATGGGCATCTGGAAGCCCAAATTTGAAATTTAGAATTTGTTTCGTTATCGATTTCAGATTTTGTAAAACTTTAACAAATTTTTTATTAACTAACTGAAAGATTTCAAAGCGAGCAATAGCAGCGTTGTGAAGAAAAAATATTTTTATCTTCAGCGCGTGAGACTGTGTATAGGAAATTCTAAAGATATGCTCAGTTTAAAATTATTTTGCGATATTGTTCTTTAACTTAATTTTATGGTTTATATACGAAGATCATGATATTTAATAAATAAAGGTAACACACAAAATGTTAAAAAAAACGGCCCTTTGGATGCAATTTAAAACCTAAAACATTTCAGTTTTTTTTTAATTAATATTCTTATTCTTGCAACGTTCGAAACATTTCGTTTTTTGTTTGAATATGTATTTTGAATAATTTTTATCCTTGAAACTAAATTCTGACTATTTTTCCTTATTGTTAATATTATCGATTATTGCTTCAGATATCGAAACATCATGGCTTTCACAGCTCGTTTTAATAACTAAATACTAATAATTTTCTTCGGAAAGATTACAAACATTAGCCTTCTATCCTTTGCTTCTTTAAAAGTGCTGTTTTGTATAAAAATAAAATTTCCGAGCAGCAGACGATGATTTACACTTTGAAACATAAAGCTGCAGTTAAAAAACACTTTTCCAAGCACGTGATTTTTGTAGGAAAGCAAAGTCGTCTAAAAATGTGCGAACAGTCTCTGTAAGAAGTTGTAAACCGCATCATTTTAGACTTACGTCTTTTACTGCCAAGATTTCGAAAAATCTAACATTTTATAGAATCAATCTGTCTCTCATCATAAAAATAATTAGGATTCACATAAACGGCATTTATTTTTTCTGAAAATAAATGGTGGCTAAATATGCAAATACAGCATGTGTCCTTCGATCGAAATGCGTGATCTCCACTTCTCAAATAAAATAAAATAAAAAATTTACAACTTGTCTTATCTCAAACGATCTATTTAGTATTTTCTTTCGATACCCACCTTAGTTTTGTATGCAAAAATAGAGTAGAATGCAGGTTATCTACATCCTCACAAAAAGAGCTGAATATTTACAGGCTGTCCCACTGATTTAAAATTAATATAAAAACCTTTACGTATTTTTTGTTAATGTTGTCAATGATTCCGGTAAGGATTTGAAAACTAGATTTTACGTATGAATGCAGTGGATGCTAAAGTTTTTACAAAATGCTACTTCTTTGATGTACCGCTGAAGATATGTGTAACAGGTTACTATACATGTTCCCCACCTGCGTAAACACCACAGAAGTGTAAGTAATTAACGCCCTTTTCATAAAAGCTATCATCAACGATATCAAAAAAGTCGTGCCCTGCACATTTGTTTTCATCATACGAGAAAGTGTGCTGTTTGAGAAGAGAATATGATTCATTTTCGAATATGTTCATCTCCAGACATACATGGAACAGGGATTTTAATACAAAGACTTTTATAAAGTATTTTCTCCTTCCTTTCTGTATGCTTTCGCAGTGTAATGGTAGCACACCTGCCGCCTATTCGAGAGGTACAGGTTCGAGTCCCGACGAGGGCATTGCACATTATTCCTATCTCCAGAATTAAAAAGAAATGCTAATGGATTCTACAGTAGCGCCCGAACTGAAAGGTGGGAGATGATGACCCTTCACCACCAGGATTTGGCAATTGGGTCCCCTAACCCCTGTCACCCTTTAAAGGGGGGAGTACATATGGTATTTTCTCCCTCTTTTCTACATGCCTTCGTGGTGTAACGGTAGCACACTCGGTGCATATTCGAGAGGTCCAGATTCAAGGCCCGGCTAGGGCTTCGCACATTATTTTCATCTCCAGCATCAAAAGGATCCTAATGTATTCTTCAATGGCACCCGAGCTAAAAATGTGATAGATTAGGATTCTTCACCACCAGGATTTGGCGATTGGGTCCCGTAATCTCTATCGCCCTTTAAAAGGGAGAGTACATATGGTATTGTTTCCCTTCTTTTTGCATGCTTTTATGGTGTAACGGTAGCACACTCGGTGCGCATTGGAGAGGTCCAGGTTTGAGTCTCCAGAAGAGCATTGCTCAGTTTTCATGTCTCCTTCTTCAAAATAAGCTAATGAGTCTACAAGCCACCAAATTTTTCTGAATTTTGTGACTCTTACCACTTACAGCATACAGCAACTTGTTCTGTATCATACTGTAACCTGTGATGATATAGTCACCTGTTCAAAAGGCATTTCTGATTTGTTATGCGCATTTTCATACTATACATTTTCATGATATTAGAAATTTTAGACAGTACCTGGAAAACATTTATACAGTTTTCTTATTAACTACATAATTTGGACCTGTATGTGTAAAAAACTTGCATGTGCACATATATATGTACTACTATTAAAGTGTTCTTCGATTGTTTTACAAATTAACTAGGTACAGTACCGCTTATTAAATTCACGATTTAATAAACTCATCCGCGTATTACGCTGAGATTTCTAACAGCCAAAAGAAATGCATGTTAATCAATAAGAAAACCGCTATTTAAAACTCCCTCCGAAGCTTATTAAACTCATACTGGGAAAAGACTCATTACTAGTACTAGTACTAGAATGCCATACTTGTACCTCTCAAAGCTTTTTGGAGTTCATTCATTCAATGTATTGCGGACCGTGGCTTTATCGTTCAGGAAATCAATGAAATGAACTCGACTGATAAGTTCTTAATCCCCGATTCCTGTACCTGTAGGACATTGCTTTAAAAAATCTTTGTCCTCACTGAACTTCAGATTGGTAGAATGTCCACATGTTAAAGTTACAGACATTATAAACGAGTAAGGGTTACTTCTAGAATATCAGCTGACAGGATGTGGAATTGTAATTTCTATATCTCATCTTTTAAGTTTTCGACGTTTAAAATCGTCTCTTTGGAACAGACACATTATGTTTACAGTGAATCATAAAACGAAGTCCGTTAAATACATCTACTCATTACCGTCTTTGAATGGAAAGGAGCTGGTAACCGTAAACTGAAATAAAAGCAAGAAAAGCATCGGTCATACTTGCAATCATGAAGTGACAGATTGACGTAGCAGACAAAGGGCAATCTTTCTATTGGCTAGAAGTACAAATTTTAAAATTTGAATAAATCACTGGAAGAAGCAAATTTTAATTTATTGTGCGCTTTACTTGGTAACATGTCGAAATGCCAAGCGTAAACCCTGTCAATCCTAGCACTCAACCTTTACTTTTAGGGTACTATAAAAGCTTTCAAATGTTGTTACAGAAACGAAGTTTAGCAAATGATGATGAGAATTGAATTTGGTGAAAGTGTAATTACTTCGAAAGAGATAAATAGGTCGATATATTTGCAAGAAGACATACACATTATAATCAGTCTATGGCCTTGATCTCTTAAAATCAATTAAAACCTGGTTTCGAAAATGTGGTTTTTAAATAGAAGCCTCAGAGTAACTGGAAACAAGAGCTAATGTTTCAGAGGAAATTTATGAGGATTCATTTATAGAATGTGTGTTAATTAATAATAATATTGAGACAACATGTATAAAAACTGACTAGGAAAGTGCTAAAAGAACTGCAGAAACTTACAGCAACAGAAACGTAATGACATATTATCATCAGTTTCATCTTGGAAATAGCTGAAAATTCTAAAAAAAAAAAATACTCTCACTGAAAGGGCTCTTATTGAGAATATAATTGAAAAACTATTGCTGAACCATATGAACAAACACAGAATAGAATAATTATTTTTAAACGACAACGTCAGAAACGTGATTATTAAAATATTTTTATAACAATTTAAATATGAATATAAAAAGTCTTTAACTAGTTAACTAATTGTTTATTGTTTAACTAGTACTATATTTAAATTCTTATTTGAGGATTAATTAAGAAATTAATTGCTAGTTATTGTTTTATTTCAAAATTTTAAAAGTGGTATCACGATTTTCAGTACATAAATCACCGTTCGTTAAAGTCAAGCTTTTAATTAACCCAAAAATATACAAAACGAAAGTGATTTTAATACGCGACGTGTACTGTATTTCATGAACTACCTCACTGTACATGTATTATTGAAGTCTACAATTTAACTAGCATTTCAGGAAATATATTCACGAATATATTTTAAATGTCAAATGATTTTATTTCGCCATATTTCTCTTTCTAAAGAAGCGTCCTAACACATTGTCACATTCCGTACTTCAGGAAAAAATGCTATGTTTCCAGTTCGAAGAATTTTAATACTATCGCAGCTATTTTAAGAAGGAACAAAAAAAGTGCTAACAATTGCAAAATATATGTCGCAACTTGGATCAAATCTTCTACATCTCAATTTCTAAAGGAGTTTGGGGTCGAATATTTTTCTTCAGTATCTGCGAAGTCTGGAATATTTTAATAACCTATTTTCATCAATAACTTCAATAACTAACTACTCTCTAGACTAATTTTTACCTAGGTGTTTACATATTTCATATCCTATATTTAATCTAGCTATATTTAATAAAGTTTATCCTTTTTTGAGTTTTATAATTTTTTTTTAGTCGTACACAACGAATGCATTATATTTTTCCCTTGAGAAATATCTTTTCTAAGTGTACAGAACAAATTTTTCTCTCAAATATGTTCGTAGATGGTGAGATGACAAAAATATTATCATAAATTTCATTGAAATTAACTTTTTTTTTAATCACTATTTTTATAAAAGCTATTTTTATCTAAAAATGCTAACAGCGATATATATTTGAAATTTCTTAAACAGCGAAGGTTGACTAGCTTGGTTTATTTGATTGTGGTAAAGCATTCGAAGGCTGTCCACGAAGGAAAGGTTTGCCTTCGTGGAGGACTTCCTATGGGAAACTGGTTCATATACACGTTACACATAAACAGATAACAAATGATTGTGTGCTTATTTGCTTGTATAGATTTATTTATGCAGTAACGAATATTGGTTCAGGTAGAAACAACATGAAGCTAATCCAGGAATTTCAATAATTTATTTGCAAAATATTTGCATATTTTTCTCAAATTAGTATTCTTAATTATCTGATTAATATAATTCCCCTCTCGTCAATTTCGGACAGTATATGCTCTATAATTACTATTTGGTTTAAATTAAAAAAAATAAGCCTTCTTAGTGTAAATGACACCCTTTGTTGAGCATGGATGCGATTAAAATGATGCATTTACAGTAGTGTCTGTGGCTATATGTTTATGCAGAAACTGCGTATATTTTTGTTTTGTAAATAAATAATTCTTGTAAGCCCAAAAGGCGGTAGCCAAAAGAGTCTTGGAATGGTATTTTGAGTCAAATCGTCTCGAAATGGCATTTCGAGTCAAATCACTAAAGGCGTTGACTCACTTTTCAAATATTTGCGACCAAATATAATCGCCCTTTATTATATTTAAAAAAATAAAATAATGAAGAATTTGCATGAATGTATATGTCTCGCGTTGTGAAAAACAACAGTACCTAGAGCCATCAAATTTGTAATAACGTAGGCCTCCCCCCGCACATGGTCATTTGGAAGCCAGAATTTGGAATTTGTTTTATTATCTGTTTCATGTTTGTAAAACTTCGCAAAGTCTATGTCTGTTTGGGAACACAGGCTTTTAAAAAGGGCTACTGAAGAATTATCTTCTAGCCTTGTGAAACAAAACAGAAGAAGGGTGTATAAGAGCCTTTTATTCATACATAAAATAAGCAAGTGACCCACTTTGGGTTTCAGTAAGCCAATTACTTCTGGTTTAACAGAAATGCGTAACAAATAGTAATTCCGAAGTGAGGTAGATTAGCTTAATAGATTACAGAATGCTTAAAACGCTGAAAAGCTCGGATTTATAGTAAATCGGCGAGACAAAGCTAAATGGCTAGAGCATTCAACGGCGCTAATATAAGTCGCTTATAATCACAGCACAATGTGGCCTAGAATAGGCAGACACACTCTAAAACTAACTTCCGAAACTCTTGCTTAAATAGCATTTCTTTCTAGCTTATTCGGAACAAACTTTCGCTTTCTCATTTACATTCTGGCATGAAACGCGTGGGTGAAAAGAGAATAATAGGAAAGTGCTCACCTAAAAGTAACTGTTAGGTAAAAATAAATAGATAAATCACAGAACTTTAACGAATTTGTTATTAAAAAAAATCAGTGATTTCTCAGCGAGCAGTGGAAACACTATACTGAATGAAACATTTTTATCTCCTGCATGTAAGACTGTCTATCGGAAATTCTAAAGGTATGCTGTTTTATTATTAACCCAAAGGGGCAATAGGCCAAATGCTCTCGAAACGTGTGTGTGTGTGTGTAAACGGGAAACAAAATGCCTTGTGCGTAATATAAAATCTGAAAGCTTTCAGAAATTTTTTATATTTGATTTTATCTGGAATGAACAAGTGGATACTGAATGCTTATAGATTTTATCAAAGTGTATCTTACCATATGAAGATCATGCTTTTCCCATGAAATTTTTAAGGTTAAAATAAACTCCAACATTTTAACAGAAACAAACATTTTAAATTATATTTTTGATACAGAATTACATTATCATACAAGTAAGAGATTCGTTACTTCATTTTCTGCAGCTTATTCCAACGGTTTATCCAGTCAAAATACTCAGATACTTTAACATCGAAGCAGCAAAATTTATACTCAAAGAAAGAAAATAAGTAAAGCAAATAAATAAAAAAAACAAAGGAAATCCTTACTTTTGTTAAAGGTCTTCGTCCATGGTATTTCGAAAAAAAAATTACGCTTCAACGAATTTATTACATCAGTACCTGCGACTCCTTCGCCCGATCACTCCAGCTTTCAACATTTCTCTAAGCTAATCTCATCTTATTCACAGACCGAAACACTCCACACGAAGCAGTAAGTGTATAAAAAAGGAAAGGTCTGGCATTGTGCAATTTCTGGACTTTGGCTCGTTAAGCCCGATGCCCTTTGGACCAGAGTGAAAAAGAAATAAAACTTCCTACCACAATCTTTTTAGGATTCGTCACAAAAAGGAAGGAAGAGTGTTCCACGAGGTTCTCAAAATGTCGCCGAAAATTAGGAATGAACTCACGTCAGCGAAAACAAGTTCTGTTTCATTCGACCGCCTTTTCCTGCAAGAAAATCCGAAGCAAAAACTAAAAAATCGGCTTAGCGACCCTTTTTTATTTTCTTTGCTCTTCTTAACTGACCCAAAACAATTTCGGTATTCTTTACGGCTAAACGCTGTTATCACTATTTTGGGATATACTTCCTTCCTAAGCTTCTCTTCCACTTGAGCGCTATTCTTTGTTTCCTGGAGAATATGCGTATTTGTGGACGTATTGAAAGTCTAAAATAATGAACGTGTGCAGAGCATTTATTCCTTGTGTACCTTTTTAGTACAAATCCTTCTGTAATTCCTACGATGTACAGAAACGGTTCGATGTTCCGTTTGCTTTCAGAAACATGGTGGTTGCATCCACTTTTAGAAAACTGAGTTCAGGTTATCAAAAACCGTTTCCAATTTTTTATTAAAAATGGATTTATAAGAAAATCCTACTTCTAGTTTTCGAAAGAAGGAAACAGCACAGAAATAGGACAAAAGTATGATCCAGTTGAAAAAAGCTGGAAAAGTGGATTCTGGTGTGAGAAATGGTGGTCTTACAAGAAGTTTTCTTCAGTAACATTATTTTTTTTCCAAAAATATCAAATAAATAGAAATTAAATAATAAATACAAATACTTCAGGCGGAATCTCAGACGCACTGTTTCAAATACAGGCTTTAAAAAATTCATTACGTCATTTTTACTTCTTTGTGCGATGGGAAAAGGAAGTATTGTAACCGCGAAAAATTTCGGGTATCATATTTCAATGAAAATATCCATTTTCACCCCTATCGAAAATAATTTAACGATGTTTTTCCGTAACATCTGAACGTAAGGACAAAATAATGAAATCTTTTTTCCCAAAAAATATACAAAACTGATTTAAAATGGATACTGAGGAGATTTTTTTCGTGGTGTCAGTGCGTACGTACGTATATATGTATTTATCTCTCATAACTCAAAAACGAGTAGCCTCAGGACGTAGTAACTTTGTATATAGCACTGATAGAATATGTAGATAGGCATCTCTTATTTTGGTTGCAATCGGCTGCACCAAAAGTATATAAAAATATGTATATATGTATATACACACTCTGTTACTCGGCTCAGTGAGCTCAGTTTCTTTCTTCTTATATGTTCGTAAATTACGCATTTTTTTGCTTTAAAAATTTTTTAATTATGTTGTCCTTATCTTCTGGTTAAGGATTTTATGCCTTTATTTAAAAAGTATGTTACAAATGCAGAATTATCAACAATTTAAAAGTTTTTTAAGTGCGGCTAAGCCTAATTATTTTGGCCCTAGCGGTCATATTCGTTTACATTTGAAACTTAGCAGAATAGTGGATTTGTTGCCAATATAGAGAAGTTATGCTCCGTAACAACAAAGATAACAACTTCTTTTATAATATCGAATTAAATCATGCTTAATCAATCCCACATTTTTTTCGAGAAAATAAGTGTTTAAGATTTACTTCGTTATTTTTAATATAGATATTTGGAGGTTTTATGCATTTTTGCATTGTGGCGAAGTGAGATCTGAACTAATTGAATGAGAAATACTGAATCGTCTGTGAAAAACTGTTTCTTTTTTGTTTTATTTGTTTGTTTAATTTCTCTTAGACATCGTTTTAAATTTACCATAGTATTTGAATAGAACATGTGGCAACGATTAGATAATTCTTCAGATGACATAAATAATTTTTGTGCATTTTGAGTTATTAAATGAATAAGATGTAACGCTCTTAAGCGAACTAGCGCCAGAGTGTCTCTATGGTACACAAAATATAGTGGAGTTTAAAGAGTGCATTTATTCTATTGTGGTCTATGCGCTATCAACGAAATAGATTTAATTTAATCCAATAAGTTTAAATGAAATGCAAAATGCGTATAATTTAATATTCCGTACAAGGAAGTCATATGGTGGACACATCAGACTGTTTTATATTAGAATGGTGTTTTCAAATGTTGACAAATAATAAGGAAATGACCAATTATTCCCTGGACACTGATAGACGTCTTTTGTTTACTAATGCTAAATTAAAAATTTATAAATTAATTTTTGCTTCCTATTTATATCAATGTACATTTATATAGACTAATTCCCTTTCTTATCAGTTCTATGAGTATTATTTCAGTGTACAAAGTAAAGGAAGTATTGTAATCACGAATAATTTCGGGTATCATATTTCAACGAATATATTCATTTTTACCGCTCTCGAATCCATTTAAACGATGTTTATGCGTAATACCTGTATGTGTGGACAGAATAAAGGACAGTTTTCCAAAACGTGTTGAAACGTGAAATGAATTCAGATGCAATTTTTTCGTGACATCTGTACGTATCTTACGTAACACAAAAACGAGGACACTTAGAATGTTGAAATTTTGTATATGGGTCTTCTGTAACATGTAATAGTTCACCTTCATTTTTGGTTGCAATCGACCACACCAAAAGTATATAAATAAGTATACCAATTCTGTTAGCGGCCCCTCCGTGAGCCCAGTTTTTATACTTTTTATGCTTATTATATTGGTAAATTGTGTGTTTTTTGCTTTAAAAGTGATTGAATTGTGTTCTTCTTATGTTCCAGGTAATGTTTTTATGCCTATTAAGTCTTAAATTAATGTACCTGCAATAGTAATAATATTATCAACGATTTAAAAATTGTTTGATTGCCACTAAGCCTAATGGTACCGCTATTTGTTTACATTTCAAATCTCTTAGTAGAATAGTGAATTAAGTCCATTTCTGCACCTTCAGTATCATTTTGCCGAGTGAGATCAAAAGTAAATTTCAGTTTTGTGCACCGAAACATCTGCGTACTTGTCCGCTGACCGAATTGCCTGTTTTTGCGTAGAAATTCATTTCATCAATATCATTTCTGATTGCAAGGATTTATTTATTTTTTATTTATTTATTTTTGTTTAGTTTTTATGTAAAATTAAATTCCACGCCGATAAATCGAATAACAATTTAAAATTTATTTCTTCCAAATGATATTTTTTTCACCTTGGTGCAATAAAACATGATCACTGCCGTGAAAATAACACATTTAATTTAGCGGTGTCTAACAGACAATGCTGGCGCATGTATTTTTCTGTAGAAAATTATTTGACGTGTGTTACCTACAAGGCAAAATATTCCCTGCTGTTCGAGTTATTGTCTTATTACATAAAATTTGCAATAATTTGATGCCATAATTAATTTATTAATGTCTCAAATCCCCTAACAACTATTGATTTACACAGATAATCCTGTGCAGAATGTAACAGTGACTTTGTAGGGATTTATATTTATTTTAAATAACCAGTTAATTTTAACTTAAAGTTACTTTCCTATAACCCTTCATTCCCCTAATTGTCAGTGCCAGGATATTTAAATTTAGTAGCGCGTGCAAGAAATGCAAATTCTACTAGTGGAAGAATAAGTTAAATATCGATGTTCCAGTACAGAAGAGAGAGAGTCTGGGAAATTGCCGTGTGTACTTATACGCAAACTTCTGCTTAGCAAGTACTGCTGTTTTTGACGTGGCTTAAGCGCTATTATCTTGCTGTCACTAGACTCCTCATTTGCGCGCTGTAGGCTACAGGATTATATGAGCCCTGTAGGGTAATTCCACTATTTGTGAATATCTCTTATTTTAAATTTGATTATACTATTTCAGTTACCGCCCAAGTTGAGGCGTAGTTTGTTAGCGTAAAGTTGACGCATTGTAAATAAGTTCGAGTTTAATAAAGGGCTGTTTTAACCCATCCTTAGTGCAATCACTATCTCTCAAAGTTCTACACAACAGTAGGACAGTAGAACGTTACAACTTAAACGGAACACTGTTTTTATGTTGAAATTGCTTGGCTTTCCTAAAATTCTTCTAGCACGTTTCCATCGCTGGTTATTAAGTGCAAAGAATTTTATAGCTCCTTCATTTTTCTTTTCTTTATTTTTAAAACCTCACCATCGGCCTAGTCGTTAAGACCGACTAGGCCAATCACGGATACTGGGAATTGAACTGAATGCTGGGATTTGAACCCGGGTTTGATCCTAGGAGAGCGGGCTAGTGCATGGTTGGCTTCGGGATTTTCCGCATGTGTTGACATCCCAAGTCACCCGTTTTCCTTTAATGTCCTTCACGAAGGTATCTTTTTCCTTAGGCAGATAGCTGTGTGAGCTGGGCAATATTCAGTTAGCCTAAGCTGGCTTTTCTAATGTGTTCGGATCCACTCCTGATGTGGTTCAAGCCGAACGAGTTGGCTGTGTATGGCCAATTGGTTATGTTGTGGGATTCCTTACTTTTATTCGGTCAGATTGAGCATCAAGGAACGTAATGAACTGCTGAGCGAATAATTGCTTAAATCCAAGAACAGAAAAATAAATTAAAGAATGGTTAATTACCCTTTATTTGCTCAAAATAAGACTAACATTAGGCCCCTAAGAACGCACAGCCTTTACATTTCGAATTTAAGCCTCCACTTGGGCTTAAATTCGAAATGTAAGAAATAAGAACTAACTAATAACTAAGTAAAGAGATTTAGCCGAATCTAACACAATTCGAAACTAGTTGGCCCGTAATATTAAACTAACCAGCGAACTATCAAAAGGCACTTAATACGACAGAGCGTAGAACAGCTTAGACAGACGTAGCCCAAAGGCAAACACGTGCTATTGAGGAACCCTGACTTTCTCTGTTGAAGTCAGTTGAACATGACTTAAATAACTTTTCTCCTTCTCAATTGCATTTAATGCGATTCTAAAACCTCATTCTGGTAGGAAATTGTAAGTTGAAGCTAGAAGATATAGGAAAGCAGAATTATATTAAAATAACTGTTATAAAATTAAAATATACTTTACAATCTCAAATGAGTATGCAAGACCTTTCCTACCAAATATTCTCCATGAAACATCCATCCTAACGCAGATAGCCGGCGTGCTTTACTATTAGAGATAAATAAATTAATTAAGATACTTAATAAATCAGATACTCAATAAACAGTCTAGATAATATACTCAATAAATCGGTCTTTAATATTAGTACATCATTTATCAGTCAAATTAGTCTTCTTTAATTTTAAGGAGAACAAGTACAACTTTAAAATTAATAAGACTGAATAATGCTCAAAATTTTCTCTTTAATTTTACTCTTCGCAAATGGGATAGCTTTTCGCAACTAATTTTTAACTGCGCCAATAAATACGTTTACCACTCCTAGTCTAATTGATTTTAATATTTCAATTCGAATTTTTTTTAATCTTTAAATAAACAGCTTTATCACTCCGTACGTCTCTTTTTCTTTATGTCTTTCCGAAAGTGTAGTTCTTAAAAATTCCTTTAGCAAGAAACATGTTTTTAATTGTATTTTATATGGGTTATCTTAGAATCGACGGAAGGAAATTAAAATTTTTAAATCATTTTGTTTTATGTTAGTCCCAGTTATATTAGAATTAGCTAGAAAGTCTTGTCTTAAATCTTCCCTAAGCAATACCAATTGTTAAACATTCCTTTTCGTTTTTTTTAATTTATTACAAGCAATATAATAACTCAAAAAGTGAAGTCATGTCTTACCCTATATGTTTGCATTACAGTCTTGGTACAAAAAATAAGACTGCAGTGTTGATTCTTTAATTCGTCCAACAGAATGTGTAACTGCTTCAGAAATAATAGATTAAAACCAACTTTACAGTTCCTGGGCAAATTATATAAAGAAACAACAAGGTTTGCTACTGCGAAAAAACAGCTGTAGTTCAATTTGAAGGATAATGTCAGAAGTATGAACACTACTTAAGAAAAAAAGGGACAGTTCTATATCTCCCGTTCTACTGGGCCGATTAACGAAATTGAACTTGCGTTTTTCATGTCTTGAAAGCGCGACTTACGATATGTATTGAGATTTTTATATAGCATTGTTCTAATACAGGTATTTTGGCGCATAATCGGACTTTTTGGCCATTTTTTTCTCGTATTTCGATTCTGCGACTCAAATTATGCCAAACTGCCAAGTTTTATAAAAATCGCACGAGTAGGTTTTGAAAGATTAGCTCTCAAACTTTTAGCATCTCAATGTTAATTGAATTTGGTATATATTTATTAATTTTCTCTTTTATATTAAACTAACTTAGTTTCATTAAACTTTCCTCCAGAATTCAAAATTTAGGCTTAATCCAAATATAATCCGCCTATTTTTATGACTTATTTTTAAAATTTGGATTCTTAAATATTTTTTATAAATTTTTCGAAAGCACTTTTGTGTTATAACACTATAAAATTTTTAACATCATCATAAAGTACATGTAATTCTAGGCACGTCTGTAAACATTTAAAGTTTTTTATTCAAAATTTTCTAAGATATACATGAATTTTCATACTGGCGCGTTTTAAAATTTGGCATATATGTTATGAGCGATAATAACGCCAAATGTGGTTTACGCACTTTGTTAAAATTATTTGTAATTAAGTACGAACGATGACCTTTTCCGGTCGTGTACAATCAATACGAGGGAAAGAAAATAGGTTGCTATAAAATAAGAAGTTTGTCAAGTGAATGTTTTCTGGCACAAACCAAAAAAATGTGCGCCAAGATAAATTTTTAGTTTCTCTGTAAATTTCGCACCAAATTTTACAACGTTTAATATTCAGGCGTAATTTGAGTCGTAGAATCGAAATATGGGAAAGCACTGGCATGCTATTTCAGAAAAGTCCGATTTTTTGTCAAAATACCCATATTAGAACAATGCTAGACATAAATCTAATATGTATACTAAACCACGCTTTCGGAACATGAAAAACGGAACTTGAATTTCGTCAGTCGGCTGAGTAGGACGGGAGATATAGAACTGACACCATGTTTTTCACAGCTTATAGTATTTGTTGTACATACTTCTACAATGTGAAACTTAATAAATGTGAAAAACTTTAAGGGTTGAGAGAAGTCAGCCATACGAGCAATATTCGTCATAGAATGGATGGTCCGAACGCTAGTTGTGAGAACCTAAAGGCTAATTTTCCACTGTCACATTTAAATATTTAGCACAAGAATGAGAGAAGATCTTCAGAAAATATTTTATTAACAGAAAATGCTCATAGAATCTAAAAAGATCTTCCACCAGCTCTAATGCAGGCTTCACACCTGCGGTTAGGTATTCACGCACATTTGTGAAGACACCAGGCATTTCCCGAACATCGCTGGGAGCAACGGCAAATAAATAAGTGGCATGCAATTCAGATGATTTGTTTCAATAAGATGTACATTACAGCAGTGAGGTATGAAACAGGTTTCACCAAATGATTCGCCTTTACAACGTCCTATAATCACTTTTTAAATCTTCGTGAGGGTGAACAACTTGGAAGAGAAACACATGTCATTTTAAATAATAAAGTCATGTCATGAAAGCAAGATAATGTAAAGAGGATAGCAGAATAGTACATTGAAACACATACATTTTCTTAATAACGTTGCACTACACTAACTTAATTGCCAAAAATATTTCTCATGTTTAATTTCGAAAACAAAAAGAAGTACTATCCGAAAATTTGTAATCTAAAACAAGAAATGAGTGTCTATGCATCATGGGTGCACTCTAAATATGTAGTGAGCCGAAAGTCCTCTAGAGAGATTGATGGTTGGCGAAGAAGGGTGAAAGATCCTCGCACCCGTCCCCCTGGGGTGCTGTTTCCCAAAATTGGCTGCGGTACTGAGCTGAAGTTGGGCTGTCAGCTATAGTGTGGTCAAACTTCTTGCAGGAGCGTTTGACTCCTTGCCACGATGAATGTTGCGGACATAGGCTTACCTGTGCTAGTCAAGTGAGATTGGTAACAACAACAAAACAAAGTGTTGTTTATTCCATAACTAAACCATGAATACTGTAGTTAAGAAACTGTAGTAGGCATTAAAGACTTGAAGAAATAAAAACACTCAATGCGAATTCAGAAATCTGTACATAATACAAAGAGTTTTTAATCATCGAGCAAATGTCGCATAAGAATAATTTAAAGATCTATAGTTAAACTCAGACTATCTAAAATCCGTATCTCCATTCATCCTGTTTCTCGATTATTTCCTAAGTTTGGATTACTTGATTATGGCAAATCACAGAAGTTGTAAGGTTTTAGTTAAACTAACAAAGTTTTATTTTAATTTGCCTTTTTCTATCTGTTCTTATTTCAACTTCCAGTTAGAATAAGCGCGCGTTTCAGCTTTATGCTAATTTGGAGCAAAGTTTATATTTAAACGAGAGGTAAGAACCTCTCAGTGTGAGAGAGCTTTTAGTCTCAGACCACTGTTACTCTGTGCAACGTTCGCCTGACTAGCTAGTATTTAAATTCTAAGCCGTAGCGCTGTTACGCTATTACTTATTGAAGTAATTCCAAGTGCGTTATTATTAGTTAAATCTTGCTACGCACCCATTAGCATAGAGGCCAACTTCGCGTTCATAGCTCTGTGAGCAACGAGGACTTAATTTCTATTTAATTTTAGTTTAAATAATTTGATTGTTCAGTTTAGACCGAAATGCGGTCATTATTTTCTGTATCCCTCCCGAGTTGGGAAGTGGCTGTATATAATTGTGGTTTAATAAAAGAGGATTTTAAACCCCTTTGAAGTGCAGTTCTTCTACCACTTAACCACAGTTTTCTACCACAGAACATAGCTGCATTCAGCTCCCTGTTCCAGATCAGGACTTAAAGTTTCCACGAAGATGTTTGCCAAGAATATGCACCGAACACTCAGTCCTGACAAAGTTTACCTGCTTTCTTACAGTTTTCTTACAGTTTTCTGACAAAGTTTACCTTTGAGAAGGGATGCTTTCTTATAAGTCCTTTTGAGGAAAGTGGGTGATAACTGTTTACAGTTAAAACAGTTATCACCCACAGTTTGTTCGAACGAAACAGTTCGTTCGGGTGTATCGAAAGGGGGATTTCCCTTATTTGCTTGCACATCGTTCGGGTATTATTTTTTCCCAACACCAATCCCCGAAATTACTCGGTTTTTTTCACTTTTTTTTGGCTTTGCAGTGTTTCTAATAAATACCTCTAGTAGTCCAGCAGAGTCTAGATTGTAAAAACAGTTCAAAGACAGGTTTTACTGCCTTTCGTTTAGCCTTCTTTTATGCTCGAAAACCAAAGATAGCAGAAAACGCGTCAAAAAAGAGACTAGATATATTTGTTCCGATTGTGATATAGGACTCTGCTTATCTCCTTGTTTTAGATACATAATTTTAAAGCTGAATTTTGAAAATAAATAGAAATATAAGTATTTAAAAAATAGATGTTCTATTTCTTTCGCCTGTAAAGTGTTCCTTCCAGTTTCGAATCTTGGTCAAAAAAAAAAAATAAGCGAAATTTAAATAAAAGAAAGAAAGAAAAAAATCTAAAAGCTTTCACATTTTACATTTTCAGCTCACGCCCAAAGGCAATTTTTTAACTTTTCGTGTGTTACTATTATTTATTAACTATCATATTCTTCGCAATTGAACCATAAAATTTAACAACAATATCAGAAAATAATTTTCAAATCAGTCTCGCGCACTGTAGATAAAAATGTTTTTTCCCCAATTAAAAATGATCTTAAGTTGAAAGATTAAAAATGATCTTCCAATTAAAAGGATCTTAAGTTAATACATGTAATACTTGGAACAGCTGATCTGAATTCATGTAATCGATACGAATTCAAATTGTGTAACCAAAAATATGCTTGTTTTTGGCTACAATACGGAAGAAAAATTAAACATGTAAGTGAGTAACATTTTACAACTGGGGAAAAGAAAGAAAATGCTCGGGCAGCCAGCGCATTCGGCAAGATTTAAACCCACGTAAAACGAACATCGATAATATCCATTCGGTCAACAGTGTGTTCTTTCTATAAACAGCAAAATTAGTCCTATTGTTTTAATTCATGTAGATGTTTTTCAATTCATCACTGATCGAATGATATTAAAATTTAAGTCAGTGAAATACGTAATTTAAAAAGCTATTAATATAATCAAATAAGGGTGCTGCCTCTACAGAATAGTTAGCTCAAATTAAGATGAGAAACTACAGCCAATTTTCATGTCAGACAAAAATCTATATCGACATTCTGTACTAGAACCAAAAGTCACTTTTAATTAACATCATAATTTATTTCTTAAAACGCATTTTAAGAAATCCACTTTTTGTCAAAAAATATTAAATTTATATGTTGTTTTGCAGAAAAGCCAAATGTGTCCCTACGTGCTTAACTTTTTTATTGTGCAATCTTTTTGAAAAAAATACGAAAACAACATGCACTCTCATTTCTTAATGAATTTTTCTAACAAGAAATAAACTATTTAAATAACCAAAATTTTTAGAATTTGCAAACGGGAGGATCTAACTGCTTCAAAAACTCTAGATAATTCTATGCCTGCATGAAGAATAGCAATTCTATCTCATGGCAGAAAGAGAAAATTTCAATTTGTAATAGCATATTAAAACATCTAAAGAAAAACTTTAATAATACTCTTTCATCATAATTTCATCTTTAATAATACTCTTTGTGTTGAAGCACATAATCTGCTCGTGAGCATTCTGCATAAATTTAAGAATTTTTTCCATAAAGGTCTGAATGTATTGAAAGTTTCTTTCAAAAATGAATGGAAAAACAAAAATATTTCAATTTTTTGCTGCCAAATCAAAAAATACGAGAGTATTCGAGAAATGAAATTATATTTCAAAAGTAATTTAAGGATGTTTCCTTTTGACTGTAATCAAAATAAACTTTATGTTATACCATGAATATTTTATACTTCTGGAGAAGCTTAAAATGCTTACGTGAATTATGTCAAATTGCGTTTTCAAATCATGTATGGCTCGAGAGAATATATCTTAGTAGAAAACAGCATTTTTATTTACCTTTGTTTATTATCTTTAATGAAAAATATTGAACATTTATTTATTTTTTCATTATTTTATTTTAGCAGATAAAATATAATAATGGGATAGAAATGAAAAATATTTTGTTTGCAGTTTTGCATAATTCTATACCATTTTCATCAATCATAATTTGGTAATAAAAACATATGATAATACAATTCATAAGACTAAGTAATTTGAGTTTTCTTCCTAAACTCCATTCGACTGCATATTTGTATATGTGTGAGCGCGCATGTGCATATATGTAAAGGTTTCTAATAACAACTGCAAATACTTTTTCATTTCAATTCTCTTATTTTTCCACTATTTTGCATTTCACTATTTTCTCAAAAAATTGGACCTTTGATAAGCTTCAACTTTGTTTCAGTTCCTAACTTTAAAACAAAACAAATTAATTTTAAATGATATTTAGCTAAAATTATGACTACTTTATTAATTCCAATGCTTCTTATTTTTATACTCATCTACAAATGCTTCAATATTTATCTCCGCATTAGGGATCAATATTTCTAGAGAATCTGAAGGCATTTATTTAAAATTAGAAATGATTTATTATCCTTTATTATTTGTTGTATAACACAATTACGAATCCAGTCTTCAGTCTGAAATATTTAACTAAATATAGAAAAAAACCCTAATGATATAGTGGACAAGACAACTGCGCACCGCTAATTCAACTCATCTAGACAGATAAGATTAGAGAGATCTAGACAGATTATCCTTTCCCATAATCAAAAGAATTAACTTAGGAATTTCAACTATCGTTCTGTTTGCAAGAAAGAGGGATCCATGGTTATGTCTAGATGTAAAGTAAAGTACGAAATAGTTCTGTTATAAATCCTCCAAGATGTATTTTTTTCAATTAAGGAGACAGCTTTGTCATATTCAATTAAACAAATAAGCAAACAAGTTAGCAAGAATGTTAACCTGTTTGTTTATTTGTTCTTGTTAACAGGAATGAACTACACTTATGTCCATAAATTAAGGGTAAGGCAAAATCAGGCAAAGGTAAAGTTAGAATCAAAGCAAATTTGACTTATTTATTAAACAAAAGGTAAAGAGCATAAGAGATGCTATATGTTTGATATTATTAAAAAAATAGCGATTTTTTCTCCCTGGAGCAAATTACAAAAAAAAACCTATTTACAAAAAACCAATATTACATGGTTGTTATGATTGTTACGTGCGTACGGGTTCGTTATATATTGAATGCACAAGTCGTTAAAAAGTTAACAAAAATTTATTCTTTCTACAAGAAATAAATTAAAATGCTGAAATATTTCTTCACAGATCTTCACACAATATCACAATATCTGCAGCGTTTAGCAAAAACTCAGTTCAAAACAGATAAAATAATTCTATCTCACAGCGAAATCGCTACAATCAATACATCATTAAGTAAACAAACAGCAGTTCGCTTTTTACAGCTACAAGTATAACGGCAACAACAACAACTACAACTAACTGAGATGAGGTGTTTCACCTCGGCTTTTATAAGCTTTTTAATTATCAGTAGAACAATCACGATTTTTCTAGATTTTTCTGGATGGCAACAGTAATTACAAGATATTTATTTATTAAGCATTAAATGCACGCGCTCTTTTATTTTTATTGCTATTTTTTTTTCGACGTAGCTTTCTCTTCAAAAATCGTCTGCGTTACACGGGGAAATAAAAAGGAATTTTAATTACAATTCTAAATAAATAGCCAAATAAATGTGAAATTCGTAACAATACATTGTATGTCTCCCAGACGATGCAATACAGTCCGTACAACGCCTAGGCATGCTGAGTACCAAATTATCGATTTGATCGTGGGGGATATTACACCACTCAAAATGCAATGCTCTCCGAAGTTCCGGTAGACATGTAGGAGGAAGTTGACGGGCTGCAACTCGTCGGCCAAGCATGTCCCACACGCGCTCTACTGGATTCAAGTGCGGTGAGAATGCTGGCCAGTCCATACAGGTGATAGTGACGACAGTGAGTTGCAGTAAGTGGAAGGCATCTGACAGGTCTACGGGCATATAGACCAATCTGCCCTAGGCGTCTGTACACGGTCTGCCTTGAAATTGTCGTACCAATGGTTGAAGACAGCTGACGAGACAGGTCTGAGGCTGTGCTCCGCCTGTTTCTTTTGGCAGTAACTGACAAATACCGGTCCTCATTCGGCGCTGTAACTCTGGGGCGACCTGTGCTGTAACGTCTACTCACATTACCATCATCTTGAAATCGTTGCCAAAGCCTGGAGATGACACTCTGGGCAATTCCAAGTTCGTCTGATACTTCCAGTTGGGTACGCCCACATTCCAGATGGCCGATAATTCTACCACGTAAAAAATCATCCAAATGCATCCTTTGTGTCATAACTATTCGGTTATTGCATTGAAATGCTTATAAAGCGCCTGCGAACAATTTTACTTCTTTGCCTGTATTCCTTATATATTACTCTCTAACACTCTCGTAATTGTGACGTACCATCGGTGTCATCTGGTTACTTCCTGAAATTTGCATATGAATCTTGAAGATGTGTGTAGTGATTTTACAGGTGATATATTTATTTTAGAGTTCGATTTCCGCGTGACTCCGAATTATCCTTAATTTATCGACACGAGTGTATTTCTTGCAGGTAATGGTTTCGTAACCTCTAATAAAATTTAGCTGAAAAAAGCAAAATATAAATATAAACGCCCAATAAGCTTACAATTTTCCAGATGGCGTTTAATTTAATGTATTTTGTTATATAAATGAGTACGTAAGGTATTTCCTCCCTTCTTTCCGCATACCTTCGCCCTGTAATTACTGAACGCGTGTTCGAGGGGTCCAGGGTTCGAGTCTCGACGACGACACTGCACATTTTTCACGTCTCATACTTCAAAATAACCTAATGGCTGTACAAGTATCACCCAAAGTCATTTGGTTTTTTTTTCAGTAGAAGACGTGAAAAATGTGTAATGTTCTCGCCGGTTATCGGACAGTGGATCCCTCGAATGCGCTTCCTGTAATTATACCCCGAAGGCACGCGGAAAGGAAGGAGAAAATATGTTTCTTTATAAACTGTTCATTATATTTTTCTAAATTTAACTCGCTTATCTTTCTTTCGTTTGTGACGAAACGCTGATATTCTGGACAATGCTGTGTTAGAAGATTGTTCAGAGAAAAGAACTATTTTCGTATGCTTGCTTGTTTGTTTTTGTTTATTTGTTTCTTTATCGGAATACCTTATCCCTTCGAGAGTTAAGGCCTTGAAATTTCAAAGTTCCTCAAACTGTCATGAATTAATGATATTTCCTTGATCATAATTTTAAAAAAATGACTCTCCTATTTTGTACGTTTCTTCCAATTTACAACCAAACCGAGATCGGATATATTAAATGCTGTCAGAAATTTTCATGTGCAATGAATAAGGAAGCCAGACTTCTATGCGAAATTTTCCGTCGTTAACGCTGAGAGGGTCATAAAGGGTCACTGAAAGATTTTTATTTTTAGGAAAGAGTATTAGTCCTCAAGTCATAAGACAATTGTTTCCTATTAAATGTGTTTGATCCAGTAAAAAAAAATTGACAACGTAGCTAAAATATTTCTTCACGAAGATAAACCAGTTATTTTCAGTACAGCTTTGACTTTATTGGTTGTTAGGGGAGCTTAGATTCATGACAGCACATGAAGATCAAGCATCATGAGTGACCCTGCGTGCAAGTGTACGATAACAGTAAAGTGTACGATACAGAGATTGCCTAAAACTGTATTTCAATTTCAGAATTCTTTAGCAAGTTAACAACTGTTTTATGGCCATAGGGAAGAAGTTAGTCAACATTTGTAAAATCCCCACAGTGCATGAGAGAACTGTATTTCACAAAAAATTGAACTTAATTGAAACGCATGTTTTCTTTGAGGCTGGAAAAAACCTGATGGGTTATAAAAGACCTGTCCAAACGAATGTAATTGGTGCATCTAAACTCATGGAACAACTAGCCGGTGCTCTAAGGAGGATCATAGTATAAACTTCGTTGTTGAATTGATAGCTTCAGGGAGTACATCGCGCTGCTGCGCATGACCGCTCACTGTTTGATGATTTTCTTCAATAACATCAAAGTTATGTTTGGAAATTAACGAAATTCCATAACCCCGAGAAGAAAGTTTTTAGCTCTGACTTCCCTTTCTTATTTAATTGAAAGAAAGAAATAATCAGAAAATAAGCTTAAATATGTTTTGATCATTCCGGATATCGAAGCAAAGGTTTTAAGTTAGAGGAAACTTAATGCCTGAAGGAAAATTATGTAATTCAATAAATAAAGTGTCTATCGTGTGATAGATATTATGTACCTGAGCTGCTGGAGAAAAACATTAAAGGCTAATTTGATTAACAGAAAAATTTTTATGGAGACTGGCCTTATTTTGACGTAAAACACGAATAAAAGCAAAAAATACATAACGCAGAACTAAAAATAAAACCCAAGCGAATTGTGTAATGCACTCAAGATGCAACCAAAGCATTTTAAGTAGCAAATTAAATAAAAGTTACAATTTACACTTTTATCCTGTGTTTGGTCAAGAAATATCCAATAGTTAACATAAACAACTATCTTCTTTAAAAAAATGTTTATGAAAATTCAAAAAACATTTGTATTATGGATATTTGTAAATACTTATTTCGATTTCGTCATTAAAATGCTGCATGAAAGATCATTCTATGAAGTATTATAGATACTTAAAATTGAATATGAATGAGGCTAGATAATAGTTAGTTTAATTTTTCATTTTTTCGAGTGAATTATCTTTTGGCATCGAAAAGATCTTTATTCTATGACAACAAGAAGAGACCTGAGCATCCACGCGGCAAGCGAGGTAGAAGTTAAAGTGCGCAATAATCCAATGTGGAATCTCACCTAGAGAGGGTTTTGATTTAGGTCGCTTATTAAGAGAAAAGTTTCTGTTCTCAAAACTTTGAGGTTCCGAATTAACTACGTCATGAGCGTAACGCAAGCCATGTGTCATAGACTGATATAGAAGTGACGCAGTCGAGAAAAGTTATTAGTAGTTGTTAAGGCAGAAGTGAAGTGACGCCAAGATCTAAAGAGAGTACAATTTAACTAAAGTGATCTGTCAACCAAGACTAGTAGAAAGAAAGAACGTGGAAAGCAAGCGGCCATTTTTGATTGTGTGTGCTGGTAGCTCGGGTTAGTGAAGTGTATGTATGTGGATGGCAAGAGTTTCCATCCGAGTAAGAAAAACGTAAGTTCTCCTGTGTATTTGTGATGTTTGTTAACAGAAGTAAATTGAAAGAGGATACAGTCCATTTCAAATTTTGTGAGTAAATTCCGTGAATATTTGTGTAATTAAGTTCTATTCTCAAACACTATTTTTAGAATACAGAGAGGAAGTACCCAAATTAAAAATGAGGAATCCTAGGGCCTGTAATCATGTGTGTTAAGATTTTCCTGCAAAGGCTGGGGTCTCTACATCTAGAGTGGAATGCTCCACTTCCTTTCAAAGAGCGACAAGAGTGGGAGACATTTCAAAAGGCCTTAGAGGAGTTGAGACAAATCGAAGTCCCTCGTTACGCTCTAATACAATCAACTAAAGAAATTGAACTCCACTGTTTTGCTGATGCTTCAAAGGTTGGATATGGTAGAGTTGTTTACTTGCATTATATCTCTGAAACTGGCGAAGTTAAAGTAACTTTGCTTTGCAGCAAATCTCGAGTATCGCCTATAAAAGTAACAATCATTCCTCATTTGAAGTTGTGTGCAGCAGAGCTCCTTTCCAAACTTGTGTGTAAGGTAAAAACATCTTTGAGTTTACAAATTCACTCTACGTTACTCTGTACACAGATTCAACAATAGTGTTAGCGTGGATTGCTACATCTCCTCATCTTTTAAAAGGATTCATGTCAAATTAGAGTAGCTCGTATCCAAGAGTTAACTAAGGATTTATCCTGGCAACATGTCAAACACGCAGACAATCCTGCTGACCTAATTTCTTTTGGTCTGAACCCGGAAATTATTGCTGATAACTCTTTATGGTATCAAGACCAAATTTTCTGCATCAACAGGTCATTAATTATAATAATGTTAATAACTTTGAAAAATCAAATGAGAACTATGTGCAAGAACTGAAACTTGTTTCTAATGTAAATTTTACAGTTGTTAACAATTCTCTTTTGGATTATGTTTTTAGTATTACTAATTTCTATGCTAAATTAATTAATGTTTTTGGTTGTGTTTTAAGATTTATAAGAAATTGTAGATCCTAGAAAAAACAACTATGTCTTCTGACAATAGAGGAGGTTTCGTCAAATGAAAGCAAATTAGTTTCCTTAGTACAACAGCAAGGCTTTTCTGAAGAATTCAAGGAGTTAAGTGAGGAACGGGAAATAAATAAAAATAATCAGTTAAAATTTTTATATCGCTTTCTAGATGAATCTCAAGTTATTAGAGTAGGTGGTAGATTGCGGGAAGCTAACTTGCTTTTTAGCACAAAGCATCCTGCTGTCTTGCCAAAAAATCATAAATTAACTCGTTTAATTATGTTAAACTACCACATTCGGAACTTCCATACTGTAGCACAAGCGCTCTTGCATAGTGTTAGACAAAACTTTTGGCCGATACGTGGACATAATCTTGCTAGAAAGATCGTAAGAGAATGTGTAACGTGTGCCAAGGTAAAACCAGTGTTGCTGGATCAAAAGATGGGTAATTTACCATTAGAGAGACTGAATTTCCCTTTAACCATACTAGTGTTGACTTTGTGACCCTTTTGGTATAAAATATATAAGTCGGAAAAAGAGCATAGTGTACAAGATTTCTGTTGCAATTTTTGTTTGCCTTTTGACTCGTGCAGTTCATCTAGGATAGTTTCAAATTTGTCTACAGAATCATTTATTGAAGCCTTGAAACGATTTATTTCTAGAAGAGGGAAATGTGCGATTTAGCGACAATGATCGAAACTTTATAGGGACTAGCAATGAGCTGAAGCGTCTATATAATTTGGTAAAATGAATTCTTAACTAAATCTGACATCTGAAAGGATTCATTGGAAGTTTATCCCTCCTAGGGCTCCTCACTTTGGGGGTATCTGGGAGGCAGGTATTAAGTCGTTCAAGTTTTATCTTAAATATGCAGTTGGGGGTTGATTTTTACATTTGAAAAGATTCTTAAACTTTTGAACCAGATTGAAGGAATTTTAAATTCACGTTCAATATCCCCTCTGTCGAATGACACCAATGATTTGGAAGCACTTACACTCGCACACTTTTTAGTCGGGCGGCCTTTAACATCTACAACGGATCCTGATCTTACTGACTTTTCTGATAATTATTTAAAGCGCTGGCCGTACACTACTAAAGTGACCCAATATTTGTGGAAAAGGTGGCAAAACGATTTACAACAACGATTTAAGTGGTATTTTCCTAAGGATAACGTAAAAAGGGCACTATACCAGCAGTAACTATAGTTTTAATAAAGGAAGACAACATGCCTATTTTAACTTGGTTACTGGGGAAAACAGAAGAGCTAATTTATGGTAAGGATAAAAAGGTTAGAGTTTGTATTATAAAAACCAAGTCAGGTCTTCTAAAAAGGCCAGTAACTAAATTAGCTCTACTACCAGTAGATGTTACATAAATTCAGTGTATATTTGCTGAGTTAAAAAAATATTTTTTATGCGTTGTTTTTGAATTTATATTTTATGCATTTCAAGTTCTGTGTTTAATTATGTTTATTGATTTTGTTCAAATGTATAAATTAAAATTTTTGTGATATATGATTTCGACCATATGGGGATCTAAAACCGTTTAATTTTGGTTATTTTTAACAATGTAATAAATGCCCTACCTGGGCGGTATGCTAAGGCAGAAGTGAAGTGACGCCAAGATGTAATGAGAGTATAATTTAACTAGAGTGATCTGGCAACCACGAGTAGTAGAAAGAAAGAACATGGAAAGCTACTGGCCATTTTTGATTGTGTGTGCTGGTACCTCGGGTTAGTGAAGTGTATGTATGTGGATCGCAAGAGTTTCCATCCGAGTAAGAAATACGTAAGTTCTCCTGGGTATTTGTAATGCCTGTTAACAGAAATAAAATAAAAAAGGATGCAGTCCATTTCAAATTTTGTGAATGAATTCCGTGAATATTTGTGTAATTAAGTTCTATTCTCAAACACTATTTTTAGAATACAGAGAGGAAGTATCCAAATTAAAAGTGAGGAATCAAGAGGCTATTACTAAATTAATAAAGCTTATTTGCATTACATACAGGTAAGAAAAATAGAGAATATGTAAAAGAATAAATTAGTAGCGTAAATTAATTTCCCTTCTCTATTCTAAAACTAGTAACCTCTCTGCACTGCGTTATTTCGAGATTAATGCATGCCATACGACTCTTACATAATTCGGATGATATAAATGGTACTAAATCTGAAACTGCCAATAGTAATTTTACAGCGGTATTAAATATCCAATCAAAATGCACTGAGAACCAAACCTAACTCAGTCTGATGGCGTAGCTGGACTGCAGTCTGTCTGCTCCTTCTTTCTGACTGCAAATTTATGAAAAATATAAACTTTTTGGTATCGGCATAACTAATTTGCCAACTTCGACATGTTTGCTGAAATAAAAGTTTGTTAAATGTTATTCATTGTGGGTTGGAGTTTCAGCATCTCTAAACCATCAAAATTCTCGTTCTTCATCACGGATTCAACTGCTTATGTTTTACTACAGAATCTATTACAACAAGTCGACCCGATTCATATCCTGTGTGTCTAAATTCCAATGGAAAAGTCATCGCAGTGTCTGCATTAACCTACCACCTCTCCAAATCTTCGATCTAACTGAAATTCATGATGGATATCGAGTATCTGCAAGTTCAAAAATCTATAAAGTACGACATCATTGTGCACTCCCTTGAAAAAGAGAAGAGTAAGTGTTTCGAATCAAGGTCATTTGATCAATGTGGCAGCATAATGAAATATGGTTGATTAATGGTTCTTGTTCGCTTCAAACATTCGCAATCTTTATGCACGTCCGATCATAGCGCAAAAGCAAATTAAACATCCAAACTTGTTTACCCAAGTGCTTTGAAGGTCAACAGTCCTTATTAGTGAAATACGGAATAGTGGTTCATGCTCGTTTCCGTTATTAGTGCTCATCTCATTCAAAGAAAGGAGTATCATCAAAAGTGACATTGAAGTGCTATTAAGTTTCAATAACAAAGCCAAAATTTGTTAATCGAGTAAATTAAATTTTAAAATAACTTTGAGTTTATAAGTAATTACATTGCTTTATGATTTACTGCTAGTAATATTTTATTTAAATCATTTTAAGACGAAAAGTCATTAATTAAAAAAATATGATTTATTTATAATGTAGTTTTGTATGTTTCAGTTAAAAATACTAAATTTGATAAAATTAAGTAAAAAAATTTTTAAATTTTACTTAGAGAAGGTGACTAATACGATTAATATTTTTGTATTATTGCTTAAATGTTTCTGAATTTATATTCTTGAATTTTTGCAATATTTTAAGAATGAAATTATTGTCTGCAAATTTTAAACTCTATGAATTTTTTCAACGTTTATCTTGAAAACACTGAAGAAAAAAAGGCTATTAATACAGATAAATAATATGAAATTAGGTATATATATATGTTAAAATTTTTTGGGCGACAGTATGTTAAGTATAGAGTATGCTGAGAGAGTACTGGCTCCGAAACAGAAGCTTGTTATTAGCTTTTCACAGTTGCTCCTTTTATCCTCTTCATTTAAGATGATGTTGAAGGCTCTCATTTTATGAGCGAGCGTTATTTTTTATATATTATTGTTATAATAGTTTTTTATTATGGAATGCATTGGTGCAGCTCACAAAGGCCAGCTACCTTATGCAAGGAACCTTTTGAAGTAACTGCCTTAGCATCCCTGAGCCACTAGTGCAGAAGAAACACACTGGTTAGCTCAAGAGAATAGCCCTATTGATGGAAATGTTTGCTAAGAAGTACTGCGGGGCCTCCCCGTTTGGTAAAATCAGAAATTGCAAATGAAAGATAATAATAGTGAAATCATAATTTCTGCAAATGTTACTCCTATTATATTTATGATGCTAAAATATAATTTATCAATATGGAAATTAGTATCATAAATATTTTTGTATCTTATACTTAATTATTAATAATTAATGATTATGTGAAGGTTTTTATTTGTGATATTCTGTGAAAACAAGAGCCTTCCCTGAAGAATTATGATTATGTGAACTCTCAAACAGAAAAACTTTTGGACTGAAATGCTGAAAAAGTTAATAAGACAGTAAAAATTAAATTTATTTTTAAAAATTGATATTTATAAATTATACTTTACAGTTATTTATTTAATTATGCCTAATCAAAATTTTTTGAGTAACGTTTTTCTTCATTTGCTAGAGCTTCAACGCTTTTTCTTTAAAAAGGCTTTTCTGTCGCTACGCCTTTTTCTCCTTGAAGAAAGGGAATATGTAAGGAAAATAAAGAATGTGTAAAAGATTAAATTAGTAGCCTAAATTAATTTCCCTTCTCTATTATAAAAATAGTAATCTCTCTGTACTGCATCATTTTGAGATTAATCCATCTCATATGATTCTTACATAATTCTGATGATGTAAATGGAGCTAAAACTCAAACAACCAATAGTAATTTTACAACAGTATTAACTATCCAATGAAAATGCACTGAGAACCAAAACTAACTCAATCTGGATTAAGATTTCATCCTCAATATAACGCATTTCTTTTCTAACCTCTGGCCTAACTGGACTGCAGTCTGTCAGCTCCGTCTTTCATGCTGCAAATTTATGAAAAATGCAAACGTTTTGGAATCGGAATAAATAATGTGCCAACTTGTTTGTGGCCGCAACATATTTTCTAAAATAAAATTCAATTACAGCTACCTCGAATGACAAATCTATTATTGATTGTGGAGTGGAGTTTCAACATTTCGAAGCCAACAAAATTCATTACGGATTCAACTTCCTACATTCTACAACCGAATCTATTACACACACACATATATATATGTGTGTGTCTGTGTGTATGTGTGTATAATATATATATATGTACGTTAAATCCTTGATTTTGTTACAAATAGCTTGCATTTTGCAGAGTGACAACACCTATCTTTTGCACTGCAAAGTTTTCTGGTTAAAGCTGGAACATAAATATCTTGCTTTTTGTTGAGATGCAACTCTTTATATCCCTGAGTTTACCGAAATTTAACTTCTCAAAAACATAAGAGAAATAAAAAACAGCCTGTACTTTTAGCGTGCATATAGCAGCACACGTTCGAGTGGAAGGTGCCAAAGGTTTTCTACAATACGAGGAAAATTAATACATGCGCAGGGTAATGTTGCTTAAGTCGTACACCGTAAGAAAAAAAATCTGATGTGTACACCACATGTGATCTGATGTGCGTCCTTATAAGAAATTGTGAATTATACGTATTTCTTCCTGCCTTTCATTTAAAATTACTTGCTCGAACTTTTAGAGATATACACTCATGTCCATAAATTAAGGATAATTCGGAGTCATGAGGAAATCAAACTCTAAAATAAATATATCACCCGTAAAATCACTACACATATCTTCATGAATCATGTGCAAATTTCAGGAAGTAACCAGATGACACCGATGGTACGTCACAATGACGAGAGTGTAAGAGAGTGATACATAAGGAATATAGGCAAAGACGTAAAATTGTTCGCAGGCGCTTTATAAGCATTTCAGTGCAATAACCGAATAGTTATGACTCAAAGGACGCATTTGGATGATTTTTTGCGTGGTAGAATTATCGGCCGTCTGGAATGTGGGCGTACCAACTGAAAGTATCAGACGAACTTGAAATTGCCCAGAGTGTCATCTCCAGGCTTTGACAACAATTCCAAGATGATGATAATGTGAGTACACGTTACAGCACAGGTCGCCCCAGAGTTACAAAGCCGAATGAGGACCAGTACGGTGCACATACCAGGCCAAATACCAGGCGGAGCACAGCCTCAGACCTGTCCTGTCAGCTCTCTTCAGACACTGATACAACAATTTCAAGGCTGGACGTGTACAGACGTTTAGGACAGATTGGTCTATATGATCGTAGACCTGTCAGATGCGTTCCACTTACTGCAACTCACTGTCGCCTGCGGTTAGCCCGGAGTAGAGAGCATGCATTGTGGACACCGCAACAGTGGGCTTGTGTGACGTTTTCCAACGAGTCCAGGTTTAGCTTGCAGTCTGATTCTCGCCGGACTTTCATATGGAGAGTTCCAGGTACCCGTTACCACCAAGAAAACATCATTGAACGACACCGTTAACGGGGGAGCAGGAGTGCTCGTTTTGGGTGGAATTATTCTGGGTTCCAGAACTGACCTCCATGTTCAAATTGGAACCATGACAAGCCAAATCTATCGGGACGTCATTCTGGAACAACATGTACGTTTGTTTCGGGGCGCCATGGGCGCACAATATGTGTTTATGGATGACAACGCCCGTCCTCACTGTGCAAACATCGTAAGCGAATGCCTTCAATCGGAGGATATCACCCGTATGGACTGGCCAGCATTCTCACCGGACTTGAATGCAGTAGAGCATGTGTGGGACATGCTTGGCCGACGAGTTGCAGCCCGTCAACCTCCTCCTTTATGTCTACCGGAACTTCGGAGAACATTGCTTTTTGAGTGGTGTAATATTACCCAAGATCAGATCGATAATTGGATACTCAGCATGCCTAGGCGTTGTACGGACTGTATTGCATCGTCTGGAAGACATACAATGTATTAACAATCATACCGACCATGTAATATTGGTTTTTTTAAATAGGTTTTTTTTTGGTAATTTGCTCCAGGGAGAAAAAATCGCTATTTTTTTAATAATGTTAAACATAGAGCATCTTTTTTTGTTCTTTACCTTTTGCTTAATAAATAAGCTTTACAAATAAGTCAAATTTGCTTTGCTTCTAACTCTTCCTTTGCCTGATTTTGCGTTATCCTTAATTTATGGACATGAGTGTATTTTTCATTCAATTAATTCAATTCTCACTTCATAAGAAGGCAAAGATACATAAACACACAAAATATCTATATTAAAATTTTAAAGATATACAATAACATAAATTACCAAATGCTGTTAAAACAATTTTTTTTTACAATTAAAATTACATTTTCTACGCAAAAACAAGCAATTCTCCAGCCGAAAAACAAGCAATTCTGCAGATTTTTCGTTGCACAAAACTGAAAGTTTACTTTTGGTCTCACTCGGCAAAAATGCACTGAGAGTGTAGGAATCCAGTTAATTTATTGTGGACACTATGCCGATCAATATATGGATAATTTAATAACTTAAATGATAATTCCGGAATGAATTAAGCATGATTTAATTCGAAATAATAAAAAGTTATTAATTTGCTGTTGCGAAGCTTAGTTCCTCTAGATTGGCAACAAATCTACTATTCTACTAAGTTTCAAATGTAAACAAACATGGCTGTTTGGCTTAGCCGCAATTAAACAGGCCGCAATTAAACAACATAAAGAAACTGAGCTCACTCAGCCGAGTAACAGAGTAGATATACATATATTCATATACTTTTGGTGCGGCCGATTTCAACCGAAATAGGAGGGGCACATCTACATATAATAGCAGTCCTACATACAAAATCTCAACGTTCTGAGGCTACTCATTTTTGAGTACGCGAGATACATACGTACATACGTACGTTACGCACAGACGCCACGAAAAAAATCTCTTCAGAATCCATTTTAAATCAGTTTTATATTTTTTTTGGGGGGAATGAGTCCTTTATTCTGTTCTTATGTACGAATGTCACTCAAAAACGTCAAAATGGATATTATCGTTGAAATACGATACCCGAAATTTTTCGCGATTACAATACTTCCTTTTCACTTCGTAGAAGGAAGTAAAAAAAGAAAAGCAATTCTTACGTTAAATTAAAATCTTATTAATCCTAATTCAGTAGTTTTCGCATATGTATTAAAATGTCAGGTGTTACATGTTTTAGACATTCAGTAAAAAGTAATAAATTATCCGTAATCTAAGAAAAAACAGTTTAATTAACAGTAACTTTTACTATGCGTTTAAATTTCGGTATTTAATTTTCTTTTCTTTTCGAAATCCTTTACTCATTCATTATTTCTTTAGAGGATGCAGAGATGGCGCCACATGACAAAATGAGATGAGTGCCCAAAGCTACTTTCCGGAATATGAAATAAATTTTTTCCATGAAAATTTTCCTTTTCTTGTACTTTATCCTGCGGCAGTTTGACATGCGCTCCTTCTTTCATTTATTATCTCCTAAGTAAAATTCGTGGTTCCATCCAGGTCTTAAAATAGAAAAAATAGTCTATAGACGTTTTTCCTTTAAAACTACAAGTGAACGGTGACGAAGTAGTTACGCTGACACTAACCGCGGAGACATAATTTAGAGCAATGATATTAGCGTTTTAATTTTGAATAACCAGCCTTAAAATGAACTTTGCCTGAAAAATAGCTGCAATTTGGAAGAGACGATGTTTACCCTGTATGCACTTTAAATTAAACGTGGAAAAAATTAATAATGTTGATTCATTATTATTAAAATATTAGATAAACTGTGCTACTCTTAATTTTGTTTTCTTCAAAGTTGCTGTTTCTTCAGCTCAAAGGGGCGGTAGCCCGGAAGAACTATTAGTCTCAAAATGGCATTTTCTGGCGTTTCACTATTAACGGCGAATCACTTTCTTAACTGTTGCCGCCAAATTTACATAATATTTAAATAATAATATTTAACTATATAATATTTAAAGATATAATAATATTTAAAGTATAATATTTAAAGAAATTAAATAATGAAGAATATGTATGAATGCATGAATTTTTCTCGCATTTTTAAAAAACGGCTGCATCTAGTGCCATCAAATTTTGAATAAAGTAGTCCTCCACTCGCACATGACACCTGGAAGCCCGAATCGGGAATTTCGAATTTGTTTTATTATCTATTTTATACTTTGCAAAACTTTTAACGAATGTTTTATTAACAAACTCAACGATTTCAAAGCGAGCAATGGCAACACTATTATGGAGTAAAATATTTTCATCTCCAGCACGAGAACCTTAAATTGCTCTATTGAAAATTCTAAAGCTAAGCTGTTTCTAAATATTTTTTATATTGCTGTTGAACTGAATTTTTTGTGGTTTAAGTGAGAATAACATGATATTTAATAAATAAAGGTAACGCACGAAACGTTAAAAAAATTCCCTTTGTGTGTGATATAAAATCTGAAAGGTCTTTCGGATTTTTACTTTTTTATATATAATCTTATATTAATTTCGTTTTGCTTATGCATTGACTTTTTTTTGTTTTAAGTTTAATTATTCTGATTTCGGCCTTCCTGTTAGAAAGTCCACCGTTAAGAAATTCTATAATTCATTATATTTTCTCTTAATTTTATATTAAGTGGAGAACTCTACTACTATTTCTATGATAACTATAATAACAGCTTTTAAAGCTAGGCAAAAGAAAATAACCTTAAACTAACTTATTTCTGGTCTTATACATGGATCAAGGAATATTCCAAAATTTACGGTAAGTTGTTGAATAATCTTTAAGGCATGTGCATGAGTAATGAAGCACACAATAATATTTCTAGAATTTCGCATTCAAATTTGCATTGGTTTCCGAAACGTTTATGGTAAAGTCATGTCACATGCATGATATTTATAATGTTTTAATGTGACAGAATACATTAAAACGGAATACATTAATTAATGGAAGAGATGGCAAAATCTCTGGGAATGAAATGTATGAACCGACATTGTCCGAGCTAGCGTATATGATATTGTTATGCGAACAGAATTAAAGCACTTTTCAACTTTTCTGTATTGTTTCGCGTTTCTCATCGTTTGAGTCGGTTGAGAAAAAAAAATCTTCGATTTCTTTGACCAGAAATACGTCTGTGTCATGTCACAACCATCTTACCTGTGAGAATAGTTGTGGTGTATTTTTACTGGAGTCAAATTGAAAGTTTCCCTTTTCTGAGGAAAATCAGTGAAAAAGCAGAATTACAAAGAATATTACAAAATTTCATAGCTCGTAAAATCTTTATTTGTAATATTCCTCACAACTTTGATAATTATATTATTTTTCGGCTTTCAAAGATCATTGTACGTCTGATGATGGCGATTGTATTAGATTTTTACTTAAACGTAAAGATCAGAGGAATTCTAAATAATCTCGTAGAATATTAATTATTTCGCTGAGCTGTTGAACTGCAATAGTAAAAGCAGGTCGTTGCTCGTAATGTGCTAGATGTATTTCTAGCTGTTACAGTTACCAATGACTTTGGGTTCCTTCAACCTTGATGACGACACCACAAATCGAAACACCACACCCAGTACCAATTAGAACTACTTGCGCCTATTTTTCAGAAAAAAAGGTGATCTGAAACTATTGATAAAATACACACTGCCGTTATATCTTTCGAAGCTTTATTTTACTACAGAGTGAAGTGCACTCTTTGACGTTCGCGTCAATGTGGTTACGATACCAGCGCGAGGTAACTGCGGGATATAAAACGCCGAAATGCTTCGATTCTACTTCTGCTGTCTTTACAACTGTTAGTAGTACAAGGACAGCTAAACAATCGAGCAGGTAGAGGCAAACTGTATATAAATAATTCAAGCATAAACGAATCTGCATGTTACTTCATACAGCGTAAAACTTTTGATGGCTTTCTATCCTACAATGACTCATCAGGTATCAGTTTATGCATGAATTTCTGGTTGCGGTGAATCACCAGTGGATTTAATAAGTTCACATTTCAGATGCTCATACGGATTTAAAATATATATGTAAAAATTGTTTGCTATGTAGTTTTATTTGGATTATCGGTGACTGCTTTGGGAACATCAAGTTGAAAGATATATATTTATCTACCGGTGCTTACTAACAGCAGTCTCTTCGACATTTTTACAAACAGAAAACAAAGTGCCTACCCTTCAGTTGATAGTTATTGAAACTTAACAAAAGGTAAAAAACAAAATAAATCATTATGCTGACGCTACTCTGCTTGTGACATCAACATTGAAGAATCTTTTATGTTCAAATTACTTGGAGCATTCAAGGTATATATGCAAATGCGCATGCGGTTACTTGCTTCTTGCCACAAATTGCTAAAATAGCAGTTGTAAACGGACGAACAGTGAACTTAAGAATGTTCACTGGTATAGTAAAAAGCCTTGAATCTGATTTTATAACTTTATCAGTTGTTCCGACGATACTTATTTTTATTAATTAAAAATAATAATAGAAGCCTAACAAAGGACTATAACCTCGAAATGGAATTTTGAGTCGAATCACTATAAATGCGTCATTTCACTTTTCATTTGAGTCTGTTGCCATTCGGCAAAATGTAAGATATTTATTTTTCAAACTAATTCTGTATGTTGGGAATTAGCAAACTAAGCTGATTGAAAGCAACAAATGCAGTTCTTAAGAATATTCATTTCTTACTTTTGAATCGAATTGATTTAAATATTGAAAATGCATTTAGGTCACAATCCATGTAATTATAAATATTCAGTATTTTCATATAATAGCGTTATATAATAATGGCGTTCATATAATGGCGTTTATTTTTCACATGTTGTAAAACATTAATGGGTTTTTAACAAACTCAACGATTAAAAAGTGAGTAGTGGCAATAATGTACAGAATGAAACATTTTTATCTCCAGTTCGCGAGGCTGTCCTATCGGAAATTTTAACGATATGCTTTTTTTTAAACATTTTGCTGTTGAATAAAAATTATATGGCATAAGTGCCTAGTAAGCGATATCTAATTAATAAATTTAATGAACGAAACGTAAATAATAAAAAGACAAAAATGCTTTGTGAAACTATCTTACGAAGAAAACTGGACATCGATATAATAATCTGAGAAAAGACTGAAAAAAATAGAAAAATATATGCCAACACTTAACACTGCATCGGGAATTTTAAATATATGCTGTTATGTTGATTTTAATATAGTTGTAATTTTGCTGTTGAATTCTGTATGACGTAAATGCGCAGAAAACGACGCTTAATAGTGAAGCTAAAAAGACAGAAACAGGAGCAAGTGTAAAAGCAGACTACTAGACTAAGAGATCAGCGAGAGCGTTAGAAACCTTAACTAATCATTTTAGGCGACCGTTAAAATATGAAGCCTTTCAGATTATTTATTTATTTACTCCAGCTTATAAGGTTCGCCCATGTCATACTCATGTCGAGCCCCTCATAATTGCACAATATTCGTCCTAGACTTTGTACTACGATGCCATTTGGTAAATCACACACTAATGGTGTTGCTCGCGATAAAACTTGAAACTCGCTCTATATTGATATTTATTAGTTTAATAAATTCCGTTGCTGAGGAACGTTTTCCGAAACTTTTTTGAAAAATGTTTCGTGTAGAATCAATCGATCTTTTTTAGGAAACTCATGAACTATTAAATTCAGCGAAGAGCAGAAGTCTTTCGTTCGTGCTGCCATCTGTTGATAATTCGTGAAAGCAATATTGCTATACTAATTCTTCTTAAAAAGTTTGAACTATATATAATATTTATTTGGTTCTTATTTCGCGTTATTTTTTAGGATATATTTAAAAGTTACCTTTTATTCTTTTTAATCTGTTAAAGCATATCCTGCTAGTTGGAAGATTTGAAAGCATATTAGAATTAAAGCCTAATAAATGGTAATTTGTTTCGTTTTTGCAAAGACAGAAATCAGTTCACATATCTGTCGGGGAAATTTGGTCCTTCCGTTTACAACTCGAAATAGTAAAATTGAGTAAATTTTTATTGAAAAAATATTTTTATCTTTACTGGAAAGATGCATTGCTTTCATAATACTATTCTAGATCTAACACTTTTTTTTCCCCCCAACCAATTTTACTGAAGGCGGGTTGATTCCGTATTTCAATTAATTTGTACTCAGTAATTCATTTTAATATTGAATATTGAGATGCGGATTTCAGAACCAATACGGACATTAAATTATTTTTGCTGTTCAAAAGCATGTATCATTTTTATGCCATTATTATTTTGCAAACTAATTTTAATTCACTACAATGAGTTTAATAATTTACAGAAACAATAGTTTATCAAAAAGGCATTTGTTGCTTTATCCATAAAAATATACACTACTGCCCATGAAATGCAGTGCCCGGCATAACGTTTGATTGTGGAAAAAGAAATGCAATTTTAATTGCGTTTTGTACATATATATATATATATTTTTTTATTTATTAGCTCAAGAGGACGTCAGTCCCGATTGGCAAATTAGTTTCCAAAGGGCACTTTGCTTCGAGACGCATAATTGCGTCTTTGTATAATTTTTCAAAATGTTGCTAACAAATATTATCGTTTTGTATTATATTCAAAGAAATTAAATAATGAAGAATTTCCATGACTGTATATACTTTCTAGCACAGTGAAAAACTAACGATACCTAAAGATATCAAATTTTGAATAACGTAGTACTCCACACAAAAATTGGCACTTGGAAGCCGGAATTTTTAATTTCGAATTAGTTTTACTAGCTATTTCACATTTTGTAAAACTTTAAGGAATTTTTTATCAACAAAAATCAAAGATTTCAAAAAGAGCAATGGCAACAATCATGCGTGACTGTCTGTCGGAAACTCTAAAGACATGCTGCTTTGAAATATTTTGTGATACTACTGTTGAATCAAGTTTTATGCGGTGTAAGCGCCAAGAATATGATATTTAATTTATAAATTTAATACACAAAACGTAACTAATAAAAAGACAAAAAAATGTTTTGGAAAGCTACATTAATAAGAAAACTGAACATCGATATGATGAACTTAAAAAAGACTGAAAAAAAAAAAGAGCAAAATCTATGAAAACATTTAACGCTGCATTGGGAATTCTAAACGCATACTGCTAAACTGCTTTCAAATTTTTTGTGATTTTGCTGTTGAATTCGATATGGCGTAAGTACGAAGAAAAGTGGTGCTTAGTAATAAACATGAAATAAGAAAAATAAATGGATTAGTAGGAGTAAGGTAACAGAAGACTAGTAGACTGCGAGCTCAGAGGGACAGTAAAAACCTTATCAAGCCTTTTTGGGCAACCTTTAAAATCTGAAAACTTTCAGAATTTTTTTTTCACTTATTTTTAATTGGACTTTATGACAGAGAATTTGCCTTTGCTCTTCTACAGCTCTTCTACTAAGGACCGGACCGACGAAATAAGAAGAAATGGATAAATTTCTTTTTCTTGTTTGCGTGATTGAATTTGAAAAATGGTATTGCAGCTGCAATGACTGAATTATAGAAAGAAGTAAAAATAAGGAAAGTAACTAAAATGAATTAAAAACGGAGATTTCTCTAAATTCAATACATTTGCATTGAATATTGTAAAAACACAAATTTGCTTTTTACAATGTTCAATGCAAATGTATTGAATAATCTAAAAAATCACTATTTTTTAGATTAGATCATCTGCAAATGCTTGCATAGCTACCGCTTTTAATAGCATTATAATTTTGGTTTTTTCTAATCTGTATCTTAAATGAATTAAAAAGAAATTATTTATTTTTATGTTTACTCTAAGGTAAAGAACAGTAATGAAAATATAAAAAAGAGAGATATACATAGTAATGAACTAAAATAAATTAATATTTTAAATATATAAATGAGTAAAAAACTAAGCTGCTTAACATTAATTGTATAAATAAAGAGCAAAATAAAGAATTATCCGGTACAATCAAGTAACTGAAAAAAAATGGAAAGGTTTCAGATTTTATATTACTCCCAAAGTGGCCTTTTTTTAACGTTTTTTGTGTTACCTTTATATATTAAAATTCATGTTCATCGCACTTAAACCATAAATATCACGAAATATTTAAAAAGAGCATATCTTTAGAATTTCGGAAAAATCGCGCGTTCGAGATAATTTTTTTTTTTTTTTTTTTTTTTTTTTTTTTTTTTTTTTTTTTTTTTTTTTTTTTTTTTTTTTTTGTGCTGCTATTGCTTGCTTTGAAATCGTTGCGTATGTTAATCAAAAGTTCGTTAAAAGTTTACAAAATATGAAAAATATGAAACAGATAATAAAACAAACACCAAATTCGGGCTTTCAGGTGCCCACATTCGTGTGGAGGACAACGTTATTCAAAATTTCATGTCTCTGGGTCCTGTTGTTGTTCCATAATGAGAGAAACATATATACACTCATGCAGATTCTTCATTATTTTATTTCTTTAGATGTAATACAGAGCTCTAATATTTAGTGGCAACAATCTGAAAAGTGAAGCGCCGTTTTATAGTAGATGTTGCAAAATGCCAAAACGAAATTAGTCGTTCTTCTGAGCAAATTGCTTCTTTGAGCTAAAAAGATGAATGTCACATTTGGAAGGAAGACGGATTCATTCCATTGGTAGAAAATATTATTTTTGAATAATAATTTTCTAAAAAATAAAAATCCCATCCCATTAAAAAAAAGACTGAATTTTACCTAAAAAAAAGCAGCACCAAAATTGCTTAAATTAGCCTTTGGTTAATATTTTATATATATTATTTCTATACAGACAAAAGTGACAACAGAAACACAGAATTTCAAAATTAAGCCATAAGTCACATAAAATTTGCAATGCAGAAACCTTACTTGAATATTCTTTGAAATAGCTTAAATTTGTGTCTGTTTGTTAAATCTGAAATTATAATACAGCTCAGGATCATTACATAGTACGTGAAAAATGCATATTGCATTAGCTGAGCAAAAGAATGATATATTTTGCAATCATGCTTATGAAAAGAATGAAATAGTGTTTACAAAATTGCAAATTTGAATTCCTTTGCCACATTATGTTATATGAAATGTAAATTAATAAAATGATATGAAAATAAATTTCCTGCACTCTTTCAAACTCGTATACTTTCATTTTAACAAAACAGTTAAAATAGTTTGTTAGTTTATTTTGTCGAACTTGTTATCTCCTTCGACGTTTGGCAAACAAAGCTAAACAAATTTCATTGGTTTAGTAACCTTAAAAATGTTTTAACAAATGTCTTTCTGGCGGAGACCAAAACATGAGAGAAACTGATTTAGGAAGGCTTTTTAACGCTCAGTTTTAGACAAGTTGAAACTACTTTTTAGCTATAGGTAACAGAGGGGGATTGGCCATGATAAATGTGAGAAAAAGTATGTGTCATTTCTGTTAACCACAATGCGATGCAATTCTCAGATGTTTTCTTCGAAAAAAAATGGTACAAATTAAGAATTTCCGAAGCATTATTACTTAAAATTTTCTATTTTGTGTAGATATTTATGAATGGACGAAAGGAAAACCCTTTTTCTGTCATGCCAAATGCTTGATAAATTTTTCTTTGTTTACCGAATAGTGCTTCATTATGATGCATGTTAATTCCTAGAGATCTTACATACAAAGCAGATGAACATGGAGACTTTAAACCATATTAGGAAGAATAAACAATTCTTAACATACATATCCATAAAGAGTTCAAGAGAAAAATAAAGCTAAGCTAAAGACAATGGTGTTTCTCCCATTTTACTCGACCGATTGACGAAATTTAACTTGTACTTTTCATGTCTCGAAAGCGTGAATTAGGATATGTATTAGATATACATATATAGCATTATTCTAATAGAGGCATTTTGACACAAAATCGGACTTTTTCTGAAATCCCATGCCAACTTTTTTTTTTTTAATATTTTTATTATACGACTCAAATGATGCCAAACTGTGAAGTTTCGTAAAAATGGCATGAGAAGTTTTTAAAAAAAATAGCCCTAAAAATTTTAGCTCCTCAAATGTTAATTGAATTTGATAATTATTCATTAATATCTCTTTTTTTTATTAAACTTACTTTGTTCCTTCTTTCAGAATTCGGAATTTAGGCTTAATCCAAATATAATTCGCACACTTTTTATGATTTATTTTTAAAATTTGTATTTTCAAATATTTTTATAAATTTTTTAAACAAATAAATAATTAAAGCGATAACCTCTAAAGCCGATAACACATATAACCCAGATAATTAAAACGATAACCTATAAAATTTTTAACATCATCTTGAAGTAGATGTATTTCTAGGCACACCTGCAAAAAATTAGACATTTTTTATTCAAAATTTTTAAAGATATACGTGAATTTACATATTGGCGAGTTTCGAAATTTGGCATATTAATTGTAAGCGATAATAACGCTGAATGTGGTTTACGCCATTTGTTAAATTTATTTGAAAATATGAATGATGACTTGTTTTTCTGTTCGTGTACAATGAAAAAAGGGAAAGGAAAATTGGTTGCTATAAATTAAGAAATTTGCCATTGAATTATTCTTAGTGCAAACTGAAAAAAATGCGTCAAGATAAATTTTGAATTTCTTCCAAAAATTTCGCACCAAATTTTACAAAATTTAATAGTTAGGCATAATTTGAATCGTAGAATCGAAATATGGAAAAACGTGGCATGCCATTTCAGAAAAAGTCCGATTTCATGTCAAAATACATACATTATAACAATGATATATATAAATCTAATATATATCCCAAGTCGGGCTTTCGAGACATGGAAAACGCAGTTTGAATTTCGTCAATCGGTCTAGTAGAACGGGAGATATAGAACGGTCCCCCCCCTTTATTTTTGTTTTTTTCCGGAGTGTACATAAATATATTTTTAAAAAATATTAAAAATTTTGCGAATTTTCCAGAAAAATTGCTTAATTTCAGCAGATGAGCAATAATTATTGAAAATAAAACAATTAAAAGATATTAACTTTTTTAAGCGTCTCATTAAGAAACAAAGAAATAAAGACTACTATAAATTAAATTAAATGATTTACTTACCATTAATTTAAATGATAAATTAATTCTTGAAAAATTGTACAGAAAATTAATAAAATTATTGTAGTCATTAATGAAGTTTTTAAAACATAAAGATTTAAAGGAAAGAAACTTGGAGATATTGTTCTCACTTCCCATTTGATATAAACGATAATAACATTTAATTAAAATGACGTAGTCATTAATAAATTATTTTATAAAAAAGTCGATTAAAATGAAAACATCTTGGAGCCTTTTTATGACATAATCATTTCACAAAAAACGAAAAGGTTTAAATAAAATAATGTTGTCATTACTAAATTAAATTTAAAAATATCTTATATTACAACCACATATCATCACTACCAGAGTAGCAATGAGCTTAAGATATCACTTCCAACAGATTTGTAAATAAAATCCAATTTCTTTTTATTCTCTATGGTTTAATATTAATTACAAACACTATTATTTTATTCTCCCATGCAGTGGACAATGATAATTATGTGTGCTCGTGTACACGTTGATTCTCACGTTTTTATTTGAAAATATGGCGTCGGTTGTACTCTATATTTTCTGGTCATATAGTGTTTCGTTTTGATCAATGACTTAATTATAAAAATTACTGATTCATCAATCCCTTAGTCATATTTTTTTTACAACAGCACATCTTTGGATGTGCAGATAAAGTGCTAATTGTTCCACACATTTTTTTTTTCAGTCTCCTTTCAGTTTATGATATCAGTGTTAAATTTTCTAAATTAAGCTGACCAACTTTTTATCACAACTTTATCATTGCTTACTGAACATCACTTAAGACGTTCAAAATTCACCAACAAATTCGAAAAATTCTTTAAGGAAGCATACCATTAGAATTCCATTTAGAGTATTAATTGTTGAAACACATTACTTTTTGAGCATTTGCTACATTTTTTTTTGTATTTCCTATATTCTTTCTTAAAAAATAAAACACAACAGTAATATTTGAAACGCGATTGCACGCAAAAGGGAAACAAGCACAAATTGAGGAAAGAAGCAAAGACATTTAATTGCATAGTCTTGTTGCATTAACATACTTCCAAGAATACATTTTCTGCTTATTAATATGATATATTCTTCTTAATCTCATACCTATCTAAAATTTTAAAAATTAGACCTTTTCGATTGCCATAAGATAATCACGTGCAAAAATCTCTTCAGAGCTTGAAGTAAATTGTAAATTCCGATTCATCAATTTTAGACAGAATTTAATATGTTGTTCCCGTTAATATAAAACTCCTTAAATACTGAAAAAGAAACGTTTTAAATTATATTTTAATTTAGATTTTAATTTAAAACTCTTACGGCTTCAGCTAAAGGACCAGTTCCAATTGTCCATGAAAGACTGTTATGGCTTCCTGTAGAGTATCACTTCCTTTTGTCCAGTTTTATCTAAAATCTAATCAACTCTTTATATGAATGTAGAAGTTATGGAAAACAAAAATTTTTGGAAGCTTCATATAAGAATTATTGTTTAACGAAAAAATCGTCACACATGTAAAGACACACAAACTGACAGATGTCATTGTAAAATTAGTAAATGCGCATTGCAAGGGCCTTATTCCACTCACTTTCAAATTTTCGGACAGAAAACATTACGTTTCTTACCTATTTATAATGGTTGGTTGGAAATAAAATATTGTAAATATCAATATAAAATTATTAATGTTAAAAGAAAAAAGTAATTGATTCAACCAAACTCTAAATGTTAGAGACCTTGGAGCTGTCTCTCTCACCAGATAAAAACGGAAATCAGTCACTAAAACGGTGCAGTCCTTAGTGAATTAAATTTTTTAAAATTTGGAAAAATCGCAATAAATAATTACTGTTACTAATTTTGTACTTAGATATGTAATTTCAGTAGAATTATAAGTAAAATTATTCTATTTCTTTTGTAACATGAAAAATCTAAAGAAAAGCTATGCTGGAAGAGTAAGAGTACAGGGGCAAGTGCATTTAACGTTAAGTAAATGGGTATCTCGGTAATTTGGTGAGAAATCGGAAAAATTCGCCAAACTTGGCGGCTATTTAGCGACATATTAGTCCGGCCTCTGTATCACTGTAATATGTATTGAAATTGAATAAATTTAAATGACCGCTATGTTAGCTGTAACCGTAATCCCACACTCTTACCGCTTTCCAGTAATTCCGAGAATCACAAAGTCCTAGAAATATATCGGTGGCCGGTTGAAAACTATAAAAGCATGGAGAGAGAGCATTTGAGTTCCAATAGTTTAGTTATTGCTGTTGCTAGTTGCAGTTATGCGTGAACTGCAATAAATACGAGTTAGCTTTCTCTTTAGATGCACTTTGAATGCGTTGTGTTTAACGTTCTTAGTAGTTTGAAGTTTAAATGCTGATTATACCGTGTGATACTCTGAACACTTGTACAAATATATCAGTGGAAAATTCCAGAGTTTGAAATATTTATTTTGATAAAAATATATTTTTATTAACCTAGTATTGGACTTGCGCATTCAATTTATTACGAACCCGTACGCACGCTCCATTTTTATTAAAACGATAAAGAATGATTCTTGCACGTAAAATCTCTCTCTCTAGAGATATATGCGCGTGTGAGTAATGTACAAACATTTGCTCAATGAAAAGAGTAAGCACAGCTGAAATTTCCCTGAAAACATTGTTCCTTATGCTTGGGAAATACGTTTTCTGGAAAATTCCTAGACGTTGTCAAATTAGTGACAAAAATTCTAAATTTCTCCAGTGCCTTTAGTCAGTTTAGGATAGGTATTGACAGTATGTTTCATTTTATTAGAACTTTTCTTTTTTACAGTTCTAACGTTAACTGTTCTAAATTAAATAGTTTACGAAATATCATATGAAATCAATACATGCATACAGAGTAAGATAAATATGCATATATGTGCAAACCTGATGACACAAAATTGACATGAAAATGATCTAAATGAGAAAACACATAAACAAAAACAAAACCAGATATGCAGTAATAGAATTACGTTTGAGCAAATTATAATAACCCAACGATTCACATAATTTACAGCAATACCTTAGATTATGACTTGCTAAAGGCACCAATAATTACGCCGAAATTTACCCCAGTGTGTATTAACATTAACTCTTAAATTCTGATTTCACAAAAATTTGAATTCTCATCATTCGAAGATCTTTCATTGGTTAAACTTTTTTATTACTATAATGCCTAATGGACTACTTCAAGTGTAACAAGTATATATTTAGTTTAGTACTCTGCCACACGTCAAACAAAGCAATGATTCTGATTTCAATTTCGAGTGCTCTTCTTGAATAGAGGAATTGATAACATTTTGGTTCACGAAAAAATTTAACATTACCCCGTTTCTAAATTTCTTCCTGTTAGATCACGTTATTTAACTTAAACAAAAACATACGTAACCGCTCAAATGGTATAGTGGTTATAGAACCCTACTTCAGTACCGAAGGGCCCAGGTTCCAATCTCGGAGAAGATGTCTGTAAATGTATAGTGTCTATGCGGCTTGAGGGCACTCTAATTATGCAAGGCGAATGTTATCTCGATAAGTTGTGGTATGGAAAGAAGGGTGGGAGACCGTTGGACCCTTGAAGGATTCCCAGGGTATTCTCCTTCAAAACTGGGGGTGGAAATCAGGGCAGTCGTACTGTCACGTGCATGTTGCTCAAGGCTTTGCCAAAGACAGACGCAATCCTGCTCTCGTTACTAGAATGAATTTCGTGGGCTTGTTCTGATGTCACTGTCAGGCTAGTAAGATACGTCAGAACAAAAACACAACACAGATCCATACATATGAATGAAATATGTATGAATAGAATGAATATATGCGGAATACATATGAACGGAATATATTGGATATGGAATGTATATATATATATATATATATATATATATATGTGGATATATATCTCCCATTTGAAACTATTACCATCACTTGGTACTTTTACAAAGGAGTTACACGAAAAAAGTGCATTGAGTATCGTTTTAATAAGTATTTTACAAACTAGATTTATACATCACAATGCAATAAGATATTTTATTCTTTGTGGCAAAATTATTGTTAAGAAGAATGAAAACTTTAATTGTTAATTTAAAAATTGTTAAGAAGAATGAGAAGGATGGGCTTTGTACCAATCGATGAAATATTCTCTGTGTATTTGTTGCTATGAATGCATTGATTTGTCTATTTAAGGAAATTTTCAGAAATTATCTTGTTTTATCTACAAGACGGAATTTCACTTCATTGATCCGTTCCAAATACAATAAAAATTTAATTAAAAGGCGAAGATTTTATTTTATTCTTCAGAGATTTAGGAACTAAAAGCCAGTACATTATTCAAGCCCGATTGAAAGGCATTAGTTCTTCCAGTTAAAAAGGATAAATAACCTTTTAAAGGATAAATAAATTTTTCTTAAGAATGCGCACAGAAATGCTAATGTTCCCTACAGAACGTCAAACGAATTGTTTGTCTTTATATCTTTAACAGTTTGCAGCGATTACGATTGTGTTCCGAAAAAATAGATTGTTTTACTTTCAAGGAATTTTCAGAGTTACGTATATCTTATTAGGAAATTAGTTAAATATTTGTTACTTTTTGTTAAAGATTTGAGCAATTTTTATTTAGTTTATGTTTTTGACTGGAATTCTTAAGGTGGAAAATATTATACGTACAATGTTCTATGAATCTGAGATAATAATGCTATTTCCACAGCAAATATTTGTTGATGTCAGCACAGTAAATTATTTTAAGAAGTCACTCACATGTTATTCCTGTTAATGGACTACTATTTGCCATACACACGACTGCGTATTAATGAAGTACACACACTCTGTTCCCAAAGTAGTAAGAATGATTACCTTTTTCACAACACTGAAGGTCTGGGAAAGGAAAAGAATAGTCAATGCAGGTGGAGAGGCAGTTTCACTTCCTCGATTGAATTCTTCACAAAATTTTACCATCTTTGATTGAAATCACAACTTTTGTAGCAATCTGTTCATTAGCAAAATTTATTTTTGGGTGTCCACGAGGATATAAATATGGAGGTAATATATATCTTATAAATACATGATAATGCTTCGTGTAAAAATTGGAAATTCTCGTTCTGAAACACTTCAGAATATGTGGATGGTATTTTGCTAGCCCACATC